>VDFB02304693.1:0-25191 GCA_007258455.2 Sequoia sempervirens | reverse complement strand
AATTGCGCAGCCTCTCCATCCTCACGTCACACGCCTGCAAATGAATTAAATTTTGCACCTACTTTTGCCTACCATTTAAAACGGTGGCGATGTAAATCGCATTTCAAAATTTAATTATTTGCCAACATTCCTCACGTCACACTTGCAAATGAATTAAGTTTTGCATTTACTTCTGCCAAACCATTTAATACGGTGGCGATGTAAATATTTCGAATGTAAATATCTGAAAATTAGGTTTTGCATTTACTTCTGCCAACCATTTAATACGGTGGCGATGTAAATATCTGGAATGTAAATATCTTAAATGCATTTAGCTCGCCGAAACCTTATTTTCATGTAATACTTTTCCTGCAAGCCTTGTCACCATCACTGAAGAAAAACACCATTTCTGAGGTAAGTCAATTGCCTTTGTTTGAATAAGAGATTTTTCCCATACACTGTCAACTACTTGTATTCTGATTTTAGAAGTATTGTTATTGTTTTCTGAATTGTATGCAGCCATTTGCCTTTGTACGCAGCCACTTGTTGTTCTTCCTGCAAAGTCTGCACAAATTCCTTAAGCGTCTTCCAGGTAAGTCACCCTTGTCTGTTCACTTAATGTCTACAGAAAGCTGCCATGATTATTATAAACGTGTTTGTTGGTTTTTATTCTTTTGTGGTAAACTGCAGAAAAATGACGCACTTAGTTTAACATTTGTGAGTTTTGAAAATGATGCAGCAATCAAACCCTAGATGATATTAGTTAATAATTTCATTCTTCCCTTGACGCCATATTACCTATTCCCTCTCTGGGTCAATTTTATCAGCCAGTGACTACTTCTTGAACCAGAAAAATCAATCCTTCCAGCCGCTTATTTTTGCCCTGCATACATAAACAAGAAAAGATTAAAACTTACGCACATGTGAGCTTTTCAAGCTCATTTTACTTATGAACGGTCCAAAACGAAAAATAGGACCTGGTTGACACTAAAATGAATATCAACCGTCCGTCATTTTCGCTGTATTTTTCTGCTTTCCCCGCCGCTGTCGCTTTGCTGAAAATTATGGCCGTAATGAGCACATTTAGGTTTTCACTTTATGGCATCCCTTATTTTACCGGCATTTTTTTTGGACAACGCACGGTTGTCTACAGTTGTTTATAACTGTGCAGCAAATTTGTTTTCATAATAATTTTTATAGTATTGTAGTAGTTGGGACGTTGAAGTTTATTGTGCGTGTGTTATGAGCCGAAATGATGAAATTTACCGTTTTTCTTAAATCGTCCAGCTACAAACTTATAATAATAGTTTTTATAATAATTTTTATAGCAAACAGACGTCACTGCTACAAACTCATAGTATTTACCTGAAAAAGAGTCATCTCCAAACAAAGTAAGTTTGTATCTCTTTACTGTCTTTAGCACCCTCCAAAGACTCTGTTGTTGTCCTCTGTATTTGGTCAACAACCTTCAATTCTCCTATTGCATTAGGCTCCTGGTTAGTTTGTCCACCATATCCGAACTTTGATGAAATGGCATCCTTAGTGGTCATATTTTATAGTGATTTTACCTCCATTATAGTAATTTGATTTTCCTTTCTTATATGAGAGCATCTAGCTGCTATTTTAGGTATTAATTGTCCCTAAGAATTTAGAAAAACAAACTTAGAAAACATGCACATATTTCTAATTGCAGCAGACAACCACTATAGATATAAAATTGAAGTATAACAAACAAATGTTCTTAATATTTCATATAAATGACCTTAAAACATGTGAGCCTTTCAATCTTGGAGTATCAAACTGGAACTTTAGGAATAGAATGTGATGTTTTTAAATATCATAACAAAAGATGATTCAACAATATGTGGACCAATGAACTGTTTAAATGTCAAAAGAGAGTGATGACATAGCATAGTTTAGGAAATTAGACATTTCCCTTGCTTCTTTAAGCTTTAGTTTCTTATTTATGACACCTTAAATATCCTGTAGAGTTCGCTGTGGTTAACGGAAAATATCCCGTTGTTTAAATGTATTGCCTTTTCAACAGAGACATCACTGAACATCAACCATTTTTTTAACAAAATTTGGAAGCATAGACCAGGAATTGATTTGCTTGAAAAAATACTTCAAAGAAATGCTCTCATAAATACACTGATTGCAGGAGATGCACCCATGGAATTCATTGAAAATGATTTACAACTTACAAATGAATGCAAATGGAAAGCTTAAGGCCAAATTTCACCATCACTTCCGCATCCTCCCAGCCTATTGCCACAGATGTTTCCCCCAAAACCATTTTCTCCTCCCCATATATATTTTTTGTCTTACCCCCTCCAACTAGCATGCGTAAATCCCTATTTACCCCCCCCCCCCTTCACCAATAATTGCCACATCACATATACATGCAAATTGTGGAGGCATCTGCAAGGCACGTGGGCAAGGGAAAATTGCTTGCATTATGTTTATCTACATAGATAATCTACAACTTTGTTCATTGTATTGAGCTGCAACAAGAAATCGAACACCTTTACAAAAGGCAACAATAATAGACAGACATTGTACTCATTAAATTATGCTATATTTTTTTTCAAATACATTTAATATATTATAATTAAACTTTAACAGTACCTTGTATATAAGGTATTGTATTTTGTATTTATGCAATCATTTTTATTTCAAATTTAGCGATATGCTATCATTGGACCAAACGAATGGCTAGGAGCTTAATTTAGTTTGTCTTGTCTTCCCCTTACTAGGACCATGTCTTTTCTTCTTGATCTAAATTTTTCTTTTTCTGGTTAGCCCCCACTCCGAGCTCTGTTCTCTACTTTAGAAGATTCCTGTCCTTTTAGAAGATATACGAGGAGAATGTGGTTGGTAAATGGATTGTGTACAAGCCAGGCCAGTGTTGCTCTTCAATGGAGTTGGAAGATCTCTCTCTTCATCTTCTTAATACTGGCCTTGCTATCACAACTTCTGTCTACCAAGCACCAACTACTTTATCATGGATTCACAAATTTGTTCTTAACCAATTTTTTATGCCAGATAATTTTGTTCCTTTTCAAATTTCTTGATGTCAGATTATTTCTTTGGGTTCCAAATCCATATATTTGTTTGTTTCGGTATGTTTATTTTGGAATTTTGATGATGAAAAGTTTGCAGTTTTACTTGTGTTTGTATAGTAAAACTGTAAGACATTTATATACCTAATATGTTTTGGCCGGTAGTAGTATCACAATTAAATTTATATTATATACAAAATAATGTAAAATGACATTTTATTATAATATAATTTGTAAGGAAAACAAAATATAAATTACTAATTTCTTAATATAATGAAAAACATTAATACTAATATTCTTTACTTTATTCAAAAGCTCTCTCTCATTATAAATTTACCTATTCACGAAGACAAAAATATAGTACCTTTACAAAGTCAAAGATTACAAATGCATAATTCCAGGTGGAAGAATTACAAATGCTATCAAGTTAAGTTACGCCAAGTTTCACGAGTAGTATTTGCAAGGGAAAATATTTATTAACAATACCGATATCTGCCAGCACATCCAGTGAAAGTTGCATTTATTAACTCTGCAAATTTCTGTAAATGCTTAAACTGTCAACCAAGGCTCAACTACAATTGTCCACTGTCCACAGACATCCAAAAGCTATTTGTATCCCCCTCCGCTTGTCACCAGAATCGTGGGTACCCAATTTATTTTTCAAAATTTTTACTGTTATTAAAAGATTATTTATTGTCTAGTATTTATTATTTGATTGTTTTTTAAGAATTCATTTTTCAAAATTTATACATTTTATTATATATTATTTATTATTTATTATATATTATATATTATTTATTATATATAATTTAAAACTAATTAATTATTATATTTTTAAAGGGAAAGGATGCCATGTTAAAATCTAAATGTACTCTTATTAAGGTAGTATTAATAGTTAATACATAAATAATAAGTATAATATAATAATATAATACATAAAATAATTATATAAATAATAATATTCATATAATAATATAATAGTTAATAAACAAAATAAAAAATTAATAATAATATTAAAATCATTTTCTAAATGACCTACCAATTGATTTCATACACTACACAAATGTGTGTTAAAAAAAAAAAAAATTCCCTAATTGACATTCCACACCTCTTCATATTAATAATGAAATAGACAACTTCATATTATATTGATTTATAATGTATTTTTTTTAATACTAATAATAATATTTTAAAATCAATTTTAATGAAAAATTGTTTATTTATATAACAAAATTAATAATTGAAAGAAACAAGTATCAAATATATGAGAAAAAATAGTCACTCAAGCATGGGTGAGGGCACAAGCGGCACACATATTAGGGCAGAGACTACATTATACTCTATCTAAACTTTGAAGCTCCAAACTAGCTGAATAAGGAAAATCATATAGAAAGTGTAGAAAAAAAGAGACAAAAGGTAGTGTTCTATTTAGACCTGATCTGAAGGTGTGCACAGATCAAATCAATTACAACAGAGATGATTCCATTGTTCACTTGCAGAGATGAGTCAAGAACATTTAATAATCACCTCTACAAATTTCTATTTAGATTATTAGATGTTCCCGAATCACATAAAGAAGATCATTTGATTTGCAACAAATAAACCAAAATTATTAATAAAATGAAAATTACGTCAAGATCATAATAATGAACACATTCGGGTCTTACTAAAATGAAAATTATGATCAAGATCTTAATAATGACCACAATTAAGTTCAATATCTTATTAATGAGCACAATTACGTTTAAACATTACACATAATTAATTTAATGTATTTTTTATTATAATATAAAATAAATCATAAATAATATGATCATACTATCTAATTATTATATATATTATTTTCTTTAACAAAATTATTGATAAAATTAAAGTCACAGTCAAGATTTAATAATGAGCACATTTAAGTTTTAATAAAATGAAAATTACGACCAAGATCTTAATAAAGAGCACATTTAGATTTTAACATACCTGCATAATTAATATATAATGTATATTTTATATAATAAAAAATATATATAAATAATATGATTATACTATCTAATTATTTTATAAATTATTCTTTAACAATATATATATATATATTTCAAAATAATAATAAAAAGTATATAAATATAATTATAATTATCATGTGTTGCATAAATGCATGCAAAAAAATAGACCGATTTTTTTATCATTTTTACATACGTTTATAATTTATTATTTAATTAAAATTATCATTTTTAATTACTCTTATAATTTATTAACTAAAGTTGTTATTTATTTTTTATTTAAATATACTTTTATAATATGTCTAAACAATTAGTCAAAGAAAGGGTAGAATTTTATAATATGTACAAAAAATTAATATATATATTTGGGGTTCTACAAAAGATGTTGTATATTTTATTTCATTTAAAAGAAATAACATTATAAATAGGTCTAAACAATTAGTCAAAAAAAGAGTACAATTTTACATTCATTTGCCTCGTACCCATTCATTTGGTCCAATGATAGTGTGCGGCTAAATTTCAAATAAAACTAATTGCATAAATACAAAATACAATACTTTATATACAAGGTAAAGTTGTTATTTCTATTTAAATTTATTTGATAATTTAATAATTAATATAGTTTAATTAAAATTAATTTATATAATTTAATATTTGATAATATTATGATTTTATCAATTACTTGTGTTTTTTGAAACATAAATTTTATAATTTTATTAGTTTTATTATATTTTCAATTTGAATTTTCTTTATTCAAATTTCATATATATTTATATGTTTCTTATTTCTATTAGTTGTTATTTCTATATGTTTTAATCATTTTTTATTACTTTTACCATTTATTAAGTAAAGTTGGTATTTATATTTAATTTATTTGATATTTTATAATTAATATAATTTTATGAAAATTCATTTATACAATTTATTATTTCATAATATTATGATTTTATCTATTTTACCATCTTAACATCATCGATAGGGTTTTAACATGTCTTTATTAAAATGAAAATAAGGGCCAAGAACCTCATAATGAAAACATTTAGGTTTAAATATTTTGCAATCCAAAGAATTAAGAATAATATGAAGAGAATTAATTTAGTTTATATATAAATTAGTTTAAATCTAGAATAAATAGTTAAAAAGTATTTTTTTTTCATTTGTAAGGACAACAAACCCTAGTGTTTTTAATTATTCCTTCTACTACATTTTTTCATTTTCTCTATAACCTATATTTTCTTTTCTTATATATTTATATTCATCGGCATTTTCATATTATTTAAATTTTATTTTTTTAATTTTTCCTTACTTTTTAAAAATGATATATATAAAAGAACCTTAGTACTATATGATAATTATGAAAAAGAAATTAAGTTTTTTGTTTCCACCAACCTTAGGTAATTCAATTATTTGCATACATTAGTAAGATATTTCAGGTTGTACTCATACGAACGGTTATACGAACCATTTGAGCATTTCATAATTACTCAACTTTCCTGCAGGCCAATCACTTCAAATGTCTTCCAACATCATGTCTACATTAACTGCAACTGCCATTGCCGACATCCTTTCAGGCATGCCTGATGTAGATCCCATTCTACAAGTTGCATCTATCGATCCCATTGAACAACCCTAAGCTACGCTTGTCAAGTATTGTATACAGTTGTCAGATGGTACACACACACATCCTGCTTTGCTACCCACCCAATTCAATGAGCTTGTCGTGGAGGAGGCTTTACTCACAGGTTCCATTGTCCACCTCAAAGAATATGATTGCAAGAAATTTCACAAATTCACGTATGTACACGATTTTTTTTTTTTTTAGTTCCTGATATTTAAGCATGAACATTTCATTCACTTTCAAATTGTCCCTTCATTGCAGGGCTATCATAATTCATAACTTGGAAGTAGTTACAAACAATGCATCAATGATTGGAGCTCCAATTGCTATTCATCAAGTTGTAACTTGCACACCCTCTACCAGCTCTCAGGGGCCACTGGCCAATAGTCAATCTTCCACATATTCACTTGAAAAACCATTTGAACCAAATCCCATTGCAACCTTAACACCAAACCATAAGCAGTGGTCCATTCAGGGTCGTGCCATTGCTAAAAGTCCAATCCATCATTACAAAAATTCAAATAATGATGGGAAAGTCTTTGGGTTTGATTTTGTAGATAAAGCAGGATCTGAGATTCATGTTACCTGCTTTAATGATCTTGTAGAAAAGTTCTACAATGCCATCGATACCAATAGTATTTATGTCATCTCCAATGGCCGCATCAGAGTTAGGAACACAAAATATAGTAGTGGCACAAACCCTTACGAAATATTCGTCCACAACTCCACAACCATAACTCCATTCAACTGCACAGAGTCCACTATACCAACACACAACTACCATTTCAAAAGCATTGAATCATTAATGTCATTTCCTATTAATTCCCTTGTAGATGTCATTGGTATTGTTCTATATATCTCCCCTGCATCAACCATTCATAAAAGGGATGGCACGGAAACAACAAAGTGTACAACTACAATCATGGACATGTCAAACCGAACAATTGACATCACACTTTGGGGTTGCCATTGCCAAATTACTGGGAAACAACTAGCTAACCTTCCCCTAAAGCCCAACCCACCAATTATTCTGATTAAAAGTGGTCGCATAACCGCATGGTCTGGAAAATCTATAGATACTATCTTTCCAACAATCATTGTAATCAATCCCAAGCCGGTTGAAGCCTCAACATTACAAACATGGTATGCCAGTACAGGGATTACCCAACCTTGCCTTCCCCTCTCAAAGAGCCATCGGTCATCCCAAAAATTTGAAAACCCAATTCCTATTTCAAGTATTGCAAAACCAATCTCTCTTGACAAACAAAATGTTTGTGTAAAGGCAACTATCACAAAGCTCCACTTAGACAACTTCTACTACCTATCGTGCCCTTGCATGGTGGAAAACAAAAAGTGTAAGAAAAAGGTTCTCCAACTTACCTCGGGTGCATTTAAATGCCCCAAGTGCTCTGCAGAGAATGATACCTGTGATTTCACGTACATGCTAAAGATGGACTTGCAGGATGGTACAGGCCATCTTCTTAATGTTACTGCATTTGAAGACCTAGCAAAAACGTTGTTAGGAGTAAGCGCAGAAGACTTCCAGCTCCTACTAGCAGAAGCCAATGCAACGAGAGAAATTCTAGAAAAAGTTGTCAATTGCGAGTTCCTGCTGGCTCTTACCATCCAATCAAATGTTTACAATGGCCATGAAACACAAAGCATTGTTACCACAGCTATTAAACGTGCTTAGCTTTTTAATTACAAGCTTTTCACATATACTTGTCATGTAATGTTCTATTGTGCATATTTGTACCCACGACAAAGAGTTGCAAACATTATATATATATATATATATTTCCCATTTTGTTGAATTACAAATCATTCTTCTACGTAATGTTTATGAAATTTACTCTCACACCTTTTCACATTTAATCACACATCTACTTGCAATATACGTAGAACAAAATTTAATGGTTTTCTTTTGTGTAGTACTATACTTCAAAATCTTTTAACATAGTTATGTATACTTTCATATCTACTTGCAATTTCACACATGTAATACCAAAACAAGCTTAAAACAAACATTTTCTTATTGCTCACTTTTATACTATGTTTGGATTCATAGTGCTTCACATCTATTTGATGCTATTTCATGTACTCGATGTTTTTAGTTTACAAATTATCTTGCTTATTTGATATTTCCTTCTAAGAACATTTATTACTCCCATATTTTATTACATTCTCCCCATTAATGTTGCACCTTCTATGCAAACTTTCAATGACATACAATCTTGTTCTTTCCTGGTTTCAATGCAACTACGTACTGCTCAATATACTTTGTTTAGATTCCATTGCTTATTGTTGAATTTTTTTTGTAAACGTACAGAAAATAGTAAATGGACATGGAAAATTCAAGCTTGCAAGTTAAACGAGCCCATCGTAACCTGCAACAACGCACTCGCTACCATGCACGGAAAGAAATTGTCAACAGGAGAAGACGGGAACTCACACACAACACCCTTGCCAACACCTCCACATCTACACTCCCCCCATCCACTTACCCAGTTCAAATCCACCCGAATCCAATCTTTGGTCAAACCTTTCTTGCTGCAAGAAATTCTTTCCGTTCTATGCTTGATAGACTAGCAAGCATGTCAACTTGCTTAGTATGCATGGAAAAATATCCAGGTATAAGGATAAAACAAGTACCTGGAATTCCTACTTGTTACAGATGTGCATCTGAAAAAAATGGCCATCGCTTCTCCGCATGGAATAACATGGACCCTGGTGAGCAACCCCTATGTTTAAAAGAACTCACCCAAGTTGAAGAGATGTTAATAGCTAGGGTCAGCCCTATCCTTCAAGTTACCTATGCAAAGGGAGGCCAACTAAAATATAGTGGACACACTATTTCCTTTCCTCAAGATATTTCTTCTATCGCCATCCACTTGCCTAGATGTATAGATGAACTAGACATCCTATTAGTTAATAGGAAAAACATTGGCCAATAGGACTATAGCTTCTACATGAGTAGAAGCCGTGTTTATAAGGCACTGCAATATAAAACCATGCATGACCCATACTACCAAAATGTGCACTATGATGAGGTTGCACTAGCATGTCTACCAATTACGCCCACTAACATTATTAACCTCCTATCTGCAACAACCACATTCTCTACCCCAACATCAACAAGCTCTACACATATAGATGCTACAACCTTCGACCCTTCCGAAGAAGATACACACCACTCGACTTCCTTTGTAGCTAGCCTTCCACCATCACGTCGAGAAGTAGAAGAATTGCGTTCTATATTGCAACTAGGTCAAGGCCGGCCAACCTTGTCTATGGATTGGCCACCCATTTCCCCATCCCCCATCAATGAGTACACCACTGAAGGATTGTTTGTTATGGCTTTCCCCACTTTATTCCCAAACGACCAAGCTGCATTCAAACAACAACGCATGCAAGAAGTTAAGTTACATGAATATGGTCTCCACTTGCTTAGGTACTTTGATAATAGGTTTGGGCAACACCCTCGCTTCAGGTACTTCATACTCAATATTCTTATGCGTCATCGTAGCCAAGCCACAACATTTGTATTTGTCAATAAGCACATTGATACATCCTTGCCAGCAACAATTTCTGATCTTCGCCAACGGTTAAAGGACCTTCCAGATGAACAACTTGCTGAACAACTCATGCGCTTTGGATCATCAATTCGAGGAACACGCCCTTTTTGGAACCGTTGCAGAGGGGAGCTCTCTGATATGGTTATCCAAGTTGGTTGCCCATCGCTATTCTTCACGCTCAGTGCGGCTGATACAAAATGGCCAGACCTACACAAGATCATGCCGTCAATTGCACCTTCAGACATGCAAGCCACTTACAAATGGAGGATACAAAACATAGTACAAAATCCACACCTTTCTGCACACTATATGCACCATAGATTCACTGCATTTCGTGAAGAGGTTTTGGTAAAACTACTTGGCGCAACCGACTACTGGTACAGGTATATTTTATTCTAACCTCGTTCATTTCCAGTTGATACCATTCAAATACTTTCTGAACAAAAAAAATCTACCAGGTATGAATGGCAACACAGAGGATCTGCACATATTCATGGTTTCCTTTGGCTAGCAGGAGCACCAAATATTGGGAAACTACAATGGAATAACCTTCAATCTGTGCAAAATTCCCTTGAATACATTGAAAGGCATGTCTCTGCATGGAACCCCTGAGCACTACTTTCAAGGAACCAAACAATTCATCGATCTCTTGGCGATGACCCATGTTTGATGGACAGTAGAATGATTTTGCAAGCCGACCCTCTCAGTGACTACACTGAACTGGTCAACTGTGTTCAGCGTCATACAAAGTGTACCTTGCAAACATGCCTTAGGAAAAAAGGCCAAATCCTACATTGTCGTTACAAAGCCCCTTGGCCCACTCAAGAACTTTCCACCCTAGCAATTGATGAAGCTGGCCAACCAAAATTCACCGCTGCTCGCAATGACGACCGCTTAAATCTACACAACCCTTCCATTCTCTCCATTTGGAGAGCTAATGTGGATTGCCAACCAATTATATCTATCCATGCAGTACTCAAGTATATTGCAAAATATGCAACCAAAGCTGAAAACAAGTCAGAAACATACCATGCAATGCTATCACGTATCTCATCCAATATAGAGTCTGACAAGCCCACCCCAGCAGCTTTCAAAAAAATGCTTGCAGATACACTAGTGGACCATGATATTGGAGCCCAAGAAACTTGCCACCTCCTACTCAAACTTCCACTCTCCCTATCTAGCTGAACATTTGTCTCTTTAAATGTCAACCAGAAAAACATTCAACGGATCTGTCTCTCATCTGAATCAACCACCACCTCCCCTAACAACATTGATGCTTACATGATTCGTCCAATACAATTAGAGGCTATGTCACTTCTTGAGGTTACCCAAAAGTGGACCTACAAGGCATCTCGAAAAAACAACCAATGGAAGGAGCGGTCCATTCAAGCCATTGTTCGCGTCTCACCGCGCTTCACCTCCATTCCTGCCAGAGACACCAATCGCTTTGAAGCATTTTGTTGGTCAGAACTACTGTTGTACAAACCTTTCCGTAGCATTCGCAATGAATTCACTTTGTCAACCGCTCCTATTACTCAACAATGGGAGAGCTTTTCAGCCAGTTACCATCCTTGGCATGTGCTCCGCACACCATTAGATCCTTCTGAAGAAACTGACTCTACATCCTCTTGCAGTCAAGAAGGAATAATGCAAGAAAACAACCCATCTGAATGGCAAGTATTATCAAGCCTATACCCAAGCCTTCCTTTTCACTTTGATGAACTTGATATGCTTGGTCGCCGAGACATTGACTTGCACCATGATTGGGGTTCTTCCCAACTCACTCCCCACAAACAATTTTGTGCCACTACCTACATAGAATCCAATCGTCCGACATTTGTAGCCCCTTATCTTCCCACTCTGCCTACCCAATATGAGCTCTCTATCGAACAAAACAAAGCACTAAATATAGTTTGCTCACATCTAAATGCAAGTACCTACCAAACTCCTTTAAAAATGATTGTTCAAGGAACTGCTGGAACAGGTAAATCGCACCTAATAAAAGCCATCCAAACTACAATCCACAATTCATCCCAAAATAGCCCCTCACCATTACTACTTCTTGCACCTATAGGTGTAGCAGCATTCAACATCCAAGCATCAAAAATCCACTCAGCCCTACGAATACCTATCAAAGATATTGTCCCCTTGCAAGGCCAAACACTAGCAAGCTTTCAAGAAAAAATGTACTTCATTCGCTATATATTAATAGATGAAATGAGCTTCATTGGTCCCAAATTACTTCAAAGCATTGACATGAGGCTACGTGAAGCATTCCCCAACCACAACCAACTTCCCTTTGGAGGGCGATCAATCATGCTCTTCGGTGACCTCGGCCAACTTCCACCAGTCAAGGACATTCCTATGTATGCCTCAAATTCATACGGGGGTTCACTATGGCGCAGCTTCACCAAAGTTGTGACACTAAGCAAAATTTTCTGACAGATCGGAGAGGAACCAGCACAAGTCACCTTCCGTACTATCCTCTCCAATTTGCGCAATGCAGAACCTACAACTGAAGATTGGCAAGTACTAATGGCTCGCTCAAGCTCATCATTGGCCTCTACAGAGCAAACATAATTCCTATCCTCAACACACCTTTTTGCAACAAATGAAATGGCCTCACTTCATAATCAACGCATGTTACTATCTTTGGCAACACCTATTGCCATATCAACTGCAGAGCAACTAAGGGGGTCATCATGCTCCAATCCTGATGAAGAACAACTACAATCTAAGGTCCTTTTGTGTATTCAACAAGAGGTAATGTTATGTTCAAATCTATGGGTAGAAACATGCCTTGTTAATGGTGCACTTGGCCAAGTCAAAGATATAGTCTACAGGGCCAATGAAAGGCCGCCTTCACTTCCACTTTTTGTTGTAGTTCATTTCAATAAATACGTAGGTCCTGCTTGGGATCTCAATAACCCAAAATATGTCCCTATTGCCCCTGTGAGTCGTGGACTTCGTCGGCAAATCCCCCTTCAAATGGCATGGGCTCTAACAATACACAAGTCACAAGGCCTTACACTAGAAAAGGCAACAATCGACATCGGCAAAATCGACCGACAAGGGCTGACATTCACAGCTATTTCTAGAGTTCGTGCACTTGCAAGATTACGTATCAAGCCACCCTTCACCTTCCAAAGATATGCACGCATGACACAAAGTCCATATGTAGCACGTCGGAAAGAAGAGGAGAAACGCTTATTGGCTTTGTCTGAAATAAGCTCTTGAAAAAACACACGGATTGCAAATAACTACAGGTTAGACTCTCCAAACTCCTTTAAAGCTTACTATTATGTCTAATGAAAATTCATCATGCAATTCCATAACCTTTAACCTTTATTCCAAAAAACAAATACAAACAAAACAAGATTCCCCACATACTATATTGCATTCTTTATTCAAATATAGATTACATTTATTTTTTTTATCTTTGCTATTTATATAATTGAAACTACTAATTTTCTCATTCCACTGACACATATCAGGTCATGGCTACACAATCAAATACTCCTATACTACCAAGCCCCTCCATTCCAGTGCATCCACCACCAGCAGAATCAAAGTCATCATCAACAGTTAATAAACCTGACTCTCTGCATACAACCATTCAACACCTTTCTGCAACTGTATCTAATAGTTGCATCGACATTGTTGAAAAACTAAAACTTGCATGTCATATTGTAGATCCTGTTGAAGATTTGGATATCGAGAATCTCCAAACCTTAGTCTCAGCTTGCCAATCCAGCTACACAAAACTTGAGGGCTTATGCAATTTCTTAAGAGAGCTTAAATATGATAAGCTCTATAATACTGGTGCTGCAACTACAATAATCGCTTCCTTCCAGATTTACCTTGATATGCATTAGCCTATTATTACTTCTTTTTGTTGTGCACATACTATGTCGAATATATGTCTGCAATCTAAAGTATTTGGATACTCTATTTATATTCATCTTTACTTCGTCCTCCCAATATAATCATTGTATATAGTTTCTCCAACAAAACAATTTTTAATTTCCTATTTGTAAATCTTAATTAAGTTGTTAAATAAATTTCTTATACTATGTTGCCATTTATTTTGTCATTAGCTCACAAACATAAAAACACTACAGCAGCTTCTTAGAGAACAAAATTAAAAAACATGTTCTACCATCATTTTATCTATGATCTCAGTAAATTATATTTTACTAACCTTCTTTATTAGAAAAACTGGTTTACAATCTCTTATTTTATTATTGTACTGTGGAAATTGGATTTTGGTTACCTATTTTTTTATTTGCCTTCATATTGTACAATGAAACCAAAGTTGCCAAAGTTAGTATTCGGTGGGTTCTACTACAAATAAATTTAAAATTAAAGCAATGTATTGGACTACATCCCATTTGGCATAATGAGTTAGTTACCTCATTTTAGAGCATGCTTATATTTAATCTGTCTTTTGGGAATACTTTTATGATTATTTTATCTTAACCTTACTGTGATGTTCTACTTTACATTTTTGTACTCATAAAATTTCTAAAATATGATCCTACTCTTGTAAATGAATAGATTGCTAAAAAGAAACTTCCTAATCTTACCCTCACACTTTTTAACTTGAAAAAATTGCTTCTCGCCCCTTAAAGCCAATGATATCTGAACAAATTGGAAACTCTGGATCACTTTCCCACTCATGCCAACGTGAATGTCAATATAGCCTTTGCTTCTCCATGTCCAAAATCACTCAATCTCAATTCATAAGTTCATACAGCCACTGTCAATTAACCAAATGAATTGGGCAAAAGTCTCAAATTTCAAATTATTGTACACAGTCTAGGCAAGTTTGGGAACCAACAAAAATAGCCCCTTTCAGCAAAATTGATTAATCATAACTGCAAAGATTATTAAACATCATGCAAAGACAGTTCGTTTGTTGTTGTTTCTATCTACTGACACTTTATAACTTGTACAAAAAACAAATTGCTCTCCTTCAAGGCTGTTTCAACAGAAAAAACTATTTTAATGACAGTTTTCCTCGCACAATAATACAGTCCACCTTCAAATACTGAACAGTAGAGTTTGGAATTTGAGCATATGTTACACTTGATACGTTCTCATTACAGAGCTTCTCGTAAATATTTTCTCTTTTTGCTGCCACTATACGGGTGCTTCTAGTTTTAAGACCAAATGAATGTATGCCACCTGCCCCTCAAGCTGTAAATGCAATTTATATGTTGGATCAGCTTCATATGTTAATAGAATCCTCTTTAAAAAGCATCATGCATACATTTAAATGCTGATTATTGGGAGTTTTGTGCAATTTTCTGTACAATGATTTGCCTCTTTACAAAGCATCATGCATTCATTTAAATGCTCATTATTGGAAGTTTTGTGCAATTTTCTGTACAATGATTTGGCCTCTTTACAAAGCATCATGCATTCATTTAAATGCTCATTATTGGAAGTTTTGTGCAATTTTCTGTACAATGATTTGACCATAGCTTGTGGTAACGTGTGTCTGTATGAAGTTTGAGTCTGATTCGCATTATGTCGTGGGAACTACCAAGTAAAACATAAAATATAATCCCAAAAACTCTCCCTATTTCACCATCCACAACCTCTTCGGCGTACCTATTGCACACTAGGGTGCCATTGCTATTATTTATTTATTATATAGAATTTATCTTAATACTTAACTATATATAGGGAAAAGGATGCCAGTAACGTTAAAAACCTAAACGTGTTTGGCTATTACGTATCCGGTGTAATTTATTTTATTAAACATCAGAAACCCTCGCCTCGTCATAAACAGCGCAGGTAATTTGAGGAGTATAATGTCATTAAACGGCTCATTATTACGACTTCTGGGCATAATTTTCATTTTATTAAACACTATAAAAACCCTTGCCCCGCTGAAAACCTTATTTTCAGTCAAGGCAATTTGAGAATAATGTCATCACCAAATGAGCAAAACCAATAGTCAAGTAGGAAATAAGATAAAGCATTAAATGTAGAAAAACAATCGGTAAAACTCAGCCGATAAAATGGAAAAAATGATGAACGGTTCAATAATCCGTAAATTTGGTTTCCTTAAATTTAGTAAAATAGTTCTAATAGTTCAGCTTTTCACTTTTCCCAAATTTGTGTCAATAACACCCAAAACTTCTACTAATCATATTGAGGAAATATTTTTATAATTTATAAAATTAAATATTTTGCAACTTCACTCTACAAAATTGGATTTTATTTTTTTCAAAAAATAAATATTGTTTTTGATTGCTGAAAGCTAAGTTATTAATAACTAATTAATTAAGAAAACAAATCATTGGTAATAGTATTACCTCACGGTACTAATGGAATACCAAAACTCTACAAACATATTACATATATTGACTCTACAACCAAGGATTTTCAAACTATGAACTGCAGATTACTAACCGAAACAACGAGAGGGAGACAAGAACTACATATATTTCGCAATGGCTTACACACTCCGGGATCTGCTCTTCAACCATATAAAAACAATGGAATGCCGAAACTCTACAAACCTAATAAATATATCGTACTAAAATAAGACTCTACAAACAGCAGTTTACAACATGAAGGAGAGAAGACCTACATATTTTCCCTATGGCTGACACACTCTGGGAAGAGCATAGCTTGTACTTAAACGCAAGATGATGATTATCTCTCTCCAATGCTCCCTCAAATGCAGAGAATATGAGCATTCCAGCAGCAATAATGGCAGAAATATTATAAAAACTGCACACCAGTAATAGCAGATAAGACGACGTTATTCAATCCTCCAGACAGAAAGGCTACCATCAGTTCTAACTGGATTTCCAGGCACACTTTAACATATTTCCACATAGACAAGACCATGGGAACTTACTGGAGCAAGGAGACACTTGATTTTGCTTCACGAAGGGCATCCTGCTTACATATGGGATATTATAAATTCAAGAAGGGTCCTTTGCGAAGAGGAATCAAGTGGCTCCTTACTCCAGTAAGCTCCCATGGCCTGTCTCTGCGGAAATATGTTCAAGTGTGCCTGGTAATTCAGTTAAAACTGATGCTAACCATGCTGTTTGGAGGCTTGAATAACAACACCCTTATCTGCCACTAATATCACCAGTTATGTCCCCTGTATCAGGATGTTATAACCAGTTACATATGAGATATTATAACGATAAGTGTCCTTCGTACATCACATCATAATTTGTCTCAAGGTAGCAATGATACAAACAGCTTAGCATTATGCCCGAACAGCAAGGGTAAATGTAAGCACTAAAACAAGCATAAAGCGGTTCATCGCTATTTGAGAAGCCACCCTCTATTTCAAGTGTGCAGCCAAGCTTTCAAAACCAAGATGCAAAACCCCTCAAACAGCCTAAGTTTGTTTGTAAATGCTGACAGCATATTCAGCACTAATAGATGCATTACCACCAACGATGCAATAGAGTGATACTGCAAGCTTCTTAGCATCATACTCCATCTGAACTGAAGCTGAGATTTTACTTGGAAAGGAAATTCCATTTTCAGGGGATAGGTGACAACTTTTCAAAATTTCCGCCAACTTCCAAAACCCATGTAATGGAAAATGTTATAAAATGCCTCATCCAGAATTGTAATGAATAATAAATCAATTTTGAAATCCTGAAGAATTAGAAAACCAAAATATGTATTCAGATTATTCAAGAACAAAACTGAGTTAACAGAAGAGTGAAAAGGCTTAAGTTCTAAAGTTCAGAAAAATAAAAGAGCAGCCCAAAGATTGCTGTATATGAATTTGCACATCCAATAAGGAGAGTACAATAAACACACAAACCTTTGCTCTCAAATGACCAACTTGGCTTCTAAACTCAGGAAATACATGCTGCATTAGCATTTGTTCCAGCTGAGATTTATATGGCTCTGTCTGCTTCAGCTTATCACATAAGGCCCCAATGGCTAAAAAGAGCACCATCTTTCTGCCTATATGGTTTGCAGCCTGAAGCTGCCTCATCATAGCTGCAAAGAGGGATTGAAACAGTACACTTTGAGGAACCATAAAATTTGCTCTAATCATTTTGTGCAATAGCTGGGAAGCCAAATTTTCAATATGTCCAATTCTAAGCACAGATTCCTCACCTGACAATTTTTTTTCTAACAAAGGAAAGGAATCTCTGGAGGCTTTCTTTTCCACGTTTCTGCATTATCTCTGCAATGAAATCAATGGATGCAGTGCAGGGACTGTACAGATCTACAATAATATCTGCAACAACCAATACATTGTGAGAAAGGAAAGCTTTGCCAAACAAAAATACAGAAGAAATTAATTTGACAAAATGCTTAGTCGTTAAGTTTTTCTAAGCTCACAAAGATTTTCAAAGCACTTTTACAATAACAGTTGCATTTTCTGGACAATCAAAAAATGATATCTGTATTTCAAGAAAAAAAAAAAAGGCAGCAACCCACTATAACCTTTCCTGACATATTCATAAGGGTCTTGACACCAAAGAGTTTAATCATTATCGTTGAAGCACATAAGAGGGAAGATAATTTCAAAAAGCACTATATCAAGTTGTGACTTTAAAAGTTGATATGTATTGGACTTGGTAATGCTATAAACAAACAACAGATAAATTAGGTACACATTTGCATTATCCATAAGCAATCAGTTTTGAGTTTGTAACACATCTAATTATCAACATTTTGAACTCTTTGAACATATAATAATATTGCTTTAATGACATTAATTAATGTTATAAATGGGTACAAGAGTAGCAGTTTCTCAAGCTAGATAGGCCACTTTTGAATTAAACATTACTAAAGAAGGGAAAAGATATTCGATTGGTTAACTCCTTTGTGAATAAAACATTTCCATGGCAACATTTGCTGTAAATGCTGTAAAATAAGAAAAATTGTTCTTTGATTAACTGTAATCATTAAATCCAATTAATTTAAAAACAGCATCGATTCCAGTTCACTTGAAGATTACTATATTTTCTAAATGCACGTTTCAATCACTTTCAGGTTGGTTGCATAGCCCAGAAATCCAGATCTCTAGCATGAAAAACTGAGGAAATGGTCACAGCGATATTCAAAACAAGCTCACAAAAGGCATTTGTAACATATAAAAATATTCAATGACCCTGCAATCAATTAGCAGGTAAGCAATTCAGTCAAATAATAGCAGATTTATATTTTTCATTATTTTACTAGATAGAGAAACACAGTTTTTTGTAGTTTCACCATGCATGTTCCAATTTGGTGAACAATCATAATTCCACACTGGTCATAGAAATTAATCTTTCAATTGTTGTGCCATTGTCAGTACAATTAGTCCTGATTGATAAAATTGCCATCCCAGGGATCTTGCTCTTAATAATTTTAAATTTTATCAATCACAACACAATTCCACATCCTCTATTGTGCATGTGCCACCATGGTCCATGATAACCCTAGCTATGTAAAAGAGAACCTCTAAACTCTTGAATCCGTTCAAAAACCTAGGGAAGAACTGCTGAAATCTATTAACAGAATATTTGAAAACATACATGCAGAAAATCAACTTTGTTAACAGCATCAGGAATCAGCACCATATTTTCAGCTATCACTCAAAAGATGATATCAGTTTCCAAATTTTCTTGAATCAATAATAGCTTTGCAAGCCAGATAACAATTAGCTATATAATTCACCCCAGATTAGACTGGGTATAAAATGATGGTGAATTAAGTTCAAGTCTATCCTGGTATGTAAGAATGCCTTCCATTTTCTTCTATGATAAATAGCACCACACAGAGAAATGAGGAATGATAGAAAGACACCAATCACCCAACCTTTCTACTTAGATTTTCTAGTTGGAAAAAAATTAAAAATAAATTATATGCAATTGACTCTGCATATATAACTCTCAAAAACTTGCTCAAACCACCAGAGACCCTTTTGAATTTGGTGACTATAGACCAAGAATAACACACATCTAGTTTTCAGAGGTTTTTAATAAGCATATATATGATCTTTAGATGAAAAATTAACTTGTGAGATATAACTTCTAGAACTCAATGTCATAAACCAAAAATATAAAATATGAAGTCATTAACTAGTTGTATGTTTACAGGCAACAAAGATCACATGCAAGTATAATACATAGCAACTTCACAGAATCTGCATTATTTATGCAGAAACTTGGCAAAACCTACCTGCTCCTAAAATACTGGAGATAAGATTGGTTACCCCATCTGGAAGGTAACCACCCTGGAAAATAACATTCAACAATTGTAGATGGCACATTAAAATTTTCCCTGCAAAATGCTTCTGAAACATTTGAGCAAATGGCTTGTTCTCTGGCTTTAGCAGCTTTGGATCTCCAAATCTAGAGAGCATAAAAAATCCCTTACAATGTAGTCACATTCTAGCATGACTATCAAGATAAAATTAAACTTGTATGTGCAGATAAATTAATAGACTCTCATAAGAGACCAAAAGATATGAACAATATCTTGTAAAAAAAACATATTTTACATTTTTAGACTATTCTCTTATGACAACGTTCTCTGGAAAACAATTTCTATGATAAAGATTGTCAAAGGCTAGACAGTAGATTCTAGTGTTGCTGATTTTCACTTTCTTGGTTCCCCTGATTATAATGATTATACATCTTAAAAAACATTTGAACAAGGGCAATTTTTACAGTCCACGAATGTTAACTAACTTGCTTAAGATCACCATGTGTATAATCAATTCATAATATGCACTGTCCACTTCTTTACTTTCCACCATTCTGAAGATTTGCATTGTTCTGGATCAGTTGGTTGCCCTTCCATAGGAATTGGTCTTTCCAGCATAGCTAAAAACAGGACCATCCAAGTATTAAAGATGTTGGGATCAAAGAATTGCTTGGGCACCTCTAACTGCATGGCCACATCACTACATAAATTCAACATCTAAAATTGCAGCGAGTGAGAAAGTGCACAGTCAAAAATAAGTAAGTAATTAGGTGCACATTCTGAATGCAAAAGCATATATACGTATATAGATGACCAATATATTTTACAAACAAGCTTGATAAGCTCTGCTATTTCCAATGTAGGATTTACAACTTGAACATGGTTGGTTAAAAATATTAAATAGAGGGGGAAATGCCTCATCAATGATAAGATAAACAGGAGTCCGCTCATTCTCAGACAAGAACTTTGACATACACACATCAAATAACTAACTCAAGTCACATGGAGACTAAGTTCTAACAGTTTAAATAGCAGGGAAATTCTTAGTCAAAGATTGACCTAAAGAAGAAGTCAGACACCCAAAAACAAATACTTACTCAGACTTCCACACATTCTTTTATGGTTAATTAATTGATGGTATGATCAGAATTTCAAAATTATACTCTGTTAACAACCTTTCATTAGTAGTAGTTTACCCTATTTTACAACAAATGGCATATGCTATAAGGACATTGGTATGCTACTATTTATCTACATTGAACATGATTATGTGAAATTGTTTAATTGGTTGTGAATGTTATTTCCTGTGTGTGTGTGTATATATCTATCTATCTGCCTATCTATCTGTCTGCCTATCTATCTCTGTCTGTCTATCTATCTGTGTATCTATCTCTTTGTCTATCTATCTACAAGTTCAAGATAGAGAGATCAACGCCAACAATGCATCATCGAACAGATTTTCAACTGCATTGTCTTCCATATCTATGAAAGCAGGAATGCCTATAAACAATTTATCCATCACATTTTTGTTTGTATGAAACAATAAAGTGAGTGGTACAGAAACATAAAATTTGAAACTAGAACTTCAACTTATTGCAAAAGGAGGTGGACAGGGCCTAGTTTATGAACTCCATGTGTTTCGTTGGAAGCTCTAGCTTATCACATCGTCCAATGATCTTTAAGAGATAACCCTTGAACAACTAAAATCTGTGATAATCAGGCATAGGAAATTATAACACTCAATTAATTAAAATTCAACAGTATTGGGTATTGCTAAATTATAATTAATAATTTTTTTTTTTCCCCTAATGCTGAATAGCCAGTAGCAATTAGTTACGCGTTCTCTGAAACTGTAGAAACCTGTGTCAAATGTAAATGATATTCAAAATAATCCATTTAAAATATTCTGTCTCAAATCTACACTAAATCCATGCCCAAAAACAAATGCTTGCATCCTATAAGGTAAAGTCTATTCAAATCTGCAAATTTCAGAAAGTCGGTAACAATACCCACATTAATGGTCAAATAAGTTCCAAACGTAAACAAGTGAGAGCTTATCCATCGCGCGACTGTAAACCCCAAGATAATTGTTCTTCAAGGTACTGAAGGCCTCCGACATAGAAGTTCGATCTTTGTTGTTTTTGTTACGACAGCCGCCATTGCAAAAAGGTGCACTAAATTATTTTTAATGTCGATTTGCCCCAGGCAGTGGATAAACAGAGTGCATTCACTAAATATCCTTTAAGTTTAGGGATAATGATAGAATAACACTGAACGAAAAAAAAAAATGGGAAAACGGGTAGAAAAAAGGACTTGCCTTTCACCAGTTGAGTGCAAATATTTTGAAGGAAAACCCTGGAAATGTTTCGCAGTCTCCCAAACTAACACGGAAATCCCTTCCATCATTAAATGCTGGTCAATTCATCCCAAAACAAGAGGAGAAAGAATCTCGAGAGCAATCATTCTGGCCGGTTAAAATCTCTGAGTTGCCTCTGACGTGCGAGACGGGTTTAAGTTGTGTACCCAAATGAAGGATTGCTCGCTGTAAAATAATCCCATGGCATTGGAAACAAGGCTTAGCTTACGAAGGATATGAATTATTTCGATAAAACCCTTTCGAAGGAATTTTTTTTTATCTAGCCATACCTAAGAGAACGTGTCGGTGCGGATGAACGTGATTGGGAGTTCACTCTATGGATTTCCCCACATCGTAAATCGGTAACCATGCAGAGATTTGTCAAGATCGGTGAGTTCGGAAGTGATCCATGTAGTTTGGTGTTGAGGGTGTACCAGCAAGAAAATTATGTGGATTATTTTATAAAATAAATTAAAATCTTGTGTAAAAAGAGGAATTTTTATTTACATTTTCAACAGTTTAAAGTTTTTTTATTATTTATTTATAATTTATTAAAATTTTATGGATAATTTTTTAAATTAATTATATAAATTGTAGATCTAATTGTTCTTTATTACTAAAAATAATTATGAGATTACTAATTTTTTAAAACTTTTAAGTATATTTATTAATATAAATCTATGAAATCTTTTGTTTATAAAAATGCAATGGTAAGCTTTTATGCAAGATTGTTTAATATGTACCTGATATTTAAGAGAGAATGTGGCAATTATCATATTATTTAAACATTAGAAAAGTAAAATCAAATATTTTCTATTTTTTTAATTATAAAAAGATAAATTTGATGTGATTATATGAATGTGTTTAAATAAATGGTAAATACAATCAATTTTTTTTAATTGATCATAAAAAAATAAGACTTTGAATAAATCATTCCATTATAAATCGGCTTCATTTCTTTAATTTATGCAATTATTTTAAAATAAAATATTTTAAACTTTTGAATGGCAATTTTGGAAAAAAATACAGTATAGACGATTGCCTGTGAAACTTTTTAGTTAGCCAGGGATAGGCTATTGTAGGTGGGAAATCCCACTGGATTCGTCTGCTATCTGATGTTGAGAAATTTCTCAGCATTCTTTGACTGGCGGGATGACTCCAAAGGCATAGGTATGGGTGCCATGATAGGAAAAGAGTATGAGAGATAGGTGCATTTAGTGAGGTGTGGCACACTTTTCATTTTCCTTCAATGTCACATCAAGGTATGGGCATCCTCCTATAGGAAAAGTGTGCAATATGGAAGTCTTGAAATCTTGTCGAGTATTTGCCAAAAGCTAAGATTGCATAATACTCTGAGTTTGGGGGAAACCCACCAAGCATAATGTAAGAATCTGAAGTAGTTGCAGAGGAGAAACAATTAAAGGCAAAGAGGAGGCATCCAAACTTTGGTTCCTATGTGAGCATCATCAGTTGGTCATGGGTATTCTTGAAGAGTTTTAGGCTTACATAAACCCAACACCATTGCTATTGTAGACTCTATTTGGGGCTGGACATGAGGTTCAGAGGTTTATATTGTTGCATATATAGAGCTAGGTGAGTCTATCATTGTTGAATGGCAATACTAATGACAATTTGAGCACCTTGAATTTGGAAGATTAGAGTCTGAATAGAAATGTGGGTTTAACATTAGACCGACATAAGTCCTTGTTGCTCCATTTTCACCTGTGTGGCTTCTAGTAGTTGGTCATCATTGTTAGAGGAGGGTTATTGTTGTCCAAGGAGGTATTTTATCATTGTTGGGTCATTCAAACTAGGACACCATTTATATCTTCCTACTGTAACCTTTTTTTCAAACAACTTTCCATTGCAACTGCAACCTTTGTGATATTGTGTGTGAGAGTTCCAACTGGGCATGAGGTTATTTGCTTCTGTTGGGTGTATAGGGGGCTTAGATAGATTATTCTTCTTCTTATTCACCATCTACAACTATGGCCTGCTATCAATTGTAACTGGGTTGTCCTGTGCAATTCGTGTGCAAGTTGTGAATGCTCATGGTGGTAGCTACACTCATAAACTCCATAAAAAAAGGTACATGAATGCTACGACTGAAATTGTTTGAGTCTGAGTTATATTTTTGTTCTTGTTAATACTTAGAAAAACTTACAAACTTCTCATCGCTAGTATCAACCTTTCACTTCTCCTCTTGGTGCATTGAAACCTTGAAATAAGGTTTCAATGAGGGTTTTTGAGTATGTTTATTAAAATAAAATTTATGGCCAAGATCCTAATAATGAGTACATTTAGGTTTTAACACAATCTCTACACAATTAAAAATAACAAAACCCTATTTTTCCCACACAAATTTATAGGCATGGCCTTTTGCCTCTTTGACCATCAAAAAAATATTGCA
>VDFB02304691.1:2500-12924 GCA_007258455.2 Sequoia sempervirens | reverse complement strand
CCCTTACCCTTGGATCCTAGACCTCAAAACCTAAACTAGGACCCCTGACCCTGATTCTTGAACCCTGAACCCTTTCAACCTTCACCCTAGACCCTCGACATTGAGCCCTAAACATGGACACTAAACCTTGGACCCCAAACACTTGACCGTCGACCTTGAACCCTTAACCCTTAACCTTGGACCCTGAACCTGGACCCTTGGATGCTGAACCGTGAGCATGGACCCTGAACCCTGAACCTTGGACCTTGAACCCTGACCCCGAACCCTCCGACCTACACCCTCGACGCTCGACACTTGACCTTGGACCTTGGACCTTGAACCCTGAACCTAGACCCTAGACCCTAATCCCTTGACCCTTAACTCTGGACCCTGTACATTGGACCTTGAACCGTGAAGGTGATCGGATGGGACTTCGGGACGGGACCCGCTTTTGGAACACGAGTCTTGGATCCCATTTTTGGGACACATTTTTTGGACCTTGAGCCATGAAGCTGATCGGATGGGATTCGGGACGAGACCCGCTTTTCAAAACATGAGTTTTGGATCCGATTCGTGGGACCCACGTTAGGACCTTGAGCAGCTGGACTGGAACTTTGGACGGAACCCTTAACCTTGGATCCTGGGCCTCAAAAACCTAAACTAGGACTGACCACTGATTCTTGGGCCTGAACCCTTTAAGCCTTCACCTAGACCCTAGACCCTGGGCAGCTGGGCCTAAACATGGACACTAAACCTTGGACCCCAAACACTTGACCGTCGACCTTGAACCCTTAACCCTTAACCTTGGACCCTGAACCTGGACCCTTGGATGCTGAACTGTGAGCATGGACCCTGAACCCTGAACCTTGGACCTTGAACCCTGACCCCGAACCCTCCGACCTACACCCTCGACGCTCGACACTTGACCTTGGACCTTGGACCTTGAACCCTGAACCTAGACCCTAGAGCCTAATCCCTTGACCCTTAACCCTGGACCACAGCCGGCTGGACCTTAGGCAGTGAAGGTGATCGGATGGGACTTCGGGACGGGACCCGCTTTTGGAACACGAGTCTTGGATCCCATTTTTGGGACACATTTTTTGGACCTTGAGCCATGAAGCTGGTCGGATGGGATTCGGGACGAGACCCACTTTCAAAACATGAGTTTTGGATCCGATTCGTGGGACCCACGTTCGGACCTTGAACGCTGGACCTGGAACCTAGACCCCGAACCCTCAACCTTGGATCCTAGACCTCAAAGAAACCTAAACTAGGACCCACGATACGATTCTTGAACCACACAAACCCTTTCAACTATTCACCTAGACCCTAGACCCTCGACATTTAGACCCTAAGCATATGGGACACTAAACCTTGGACCCCAAACGCTGACTGACCTTGAACCCTTAACCCTTAACCTTGGACCACAGACACAGACCCTTGGATCTTTGACCTTGAGCATGGACCCACAGACAGCACAGACCTTGGACCTTGAACCCTGACCCGAACCCTGGAGGCCACCACCCTCGGCCTTTCGACACTTGAGCCTTGGACCTTGGACCTTGAACCCTTTGGAACCTAGAGCCCTGGAGCCCTAATCCCTTGACCCTTAACCGCGGTTGCAGTGGATGAACTGCGTGAAAGGTGATGGATGGGACTTGGAGGCCAGGACCCTCTTGGAACCGAGTCTTGGATCCCATTTTTTTAGGACCACATTTTTTGGACCTTGAGCCATGAAGCTGATCGGATGGGATTCGGGACGAGACCCACTTTCAAAACATGAGTTTTGGATCCGATTCGTGGGACCCACGTTCGGACCTTGAACGCTGGACCTGGAACCTGGACCCCGAACCCTTAACCTTGGATCCTAGACCTCAAAACCTAAACTAGGACCCCTGACCCTGATTCTTGAACCCTGAACCCTTTCAACCTTCACCCTAGACCCTAGACCCTCGACATTGAGCCCTAAACATGGACACTAAACCTTGGACCCCAAACACTTGACCGTCGACCTTGAACCCTTAACCCTTAACCTTGGACCCTGAACCTGGACCCTTGGATGCTGAACTGTGAGCATGGACCCTGAACCCTAAACCTTGGACCTTGAACCCTGACCCCGAACCCTCCGACCTACACCCTCGACGCTCGACACTTGACCTTGGACCTTGGCCCTTGAACCCTGACCCTAGACCCTAGACCCTAATCCCTTGACCCTTAACCCTGGACCCTGTACATTGGACCTTGAACCGTGAAGGTGATCGGATGGGACTTCGGGACGGGACCCGCTTTTGGAACACGAGTCTTGGATCCCATTTTTGGGACACATTTTTTGGACCTTGAGCCATGAAGCTGATCGGATGGGATTCGGGACGAGACCCACTTTCAAAACATGAGTTTTGGATCCGATTCGTGGGACCCACGCTCGGACCTTGAACGCTGGACCTGGAACCTGGACCCCGAACCCTTAACCTTGGATCCTAGACCTCAAAACCTAAACTAGGTCCCAAAAATCGGCTCCGAAAATGGGTCCCAAAAATTGGCTCCGAAAATCGGGCTCCAAAGATCGGCTCCGAAAATGGGTACCAAAAATCGGGTCCGAGAATCAGGCTCCAAAAATGGGGGTCCCAAAACTCGACTCCGAAAATCGAGCCCAAAAAAAGAGTCTCCAAAAAAAAGGGACTGCATTGAGATCCAGCGCATGTCTGAGTCGTCCAAGTCGCCCAAGTCGCCAAGTCTCGTCCAAGTCTCGCCAAGTCTCGCCAATTCGCCGACGTCGCCGACGTATATATATATATATATATATATATATATATATGTCACCTCTCGAGCTCTGGGGCGGGGACGGGACCGCCAGTACAGGATGGGACGGGTCTTTCGGAATGGGACTCCGCTGGGGGCCTCTCGAATGACACCACCCCCCTATATAAGCTATTTGTATGAATCCCAGACATCGGTAGGATGACGCCGAAGAATGACCCAGCTCCCCGATTTATGACTTTTGGATCCAAACTTTTGGACCCACTTTTGGGGCCCGATTTTCGGAGCTCTGTTTTTGGGGCCGTTTTCGGAGCCCAATTTTCGGAGCCGATTTTGGGGACCCACTTTTGGAGCCCGATTTTTGGGACCTATTTTTGGACCCTGTTTTTTGGGACTCGATCGAGTCCCACTTTTTGGGGCTCGATTCTCGGACCCGATTTTTGGTACCCATTTTCGGAGCCGATTTTTGGAGCCCGATTTTCGGAGCCAATTTTTGGGACCCATTTTCGGAGCCGATTTTTGGAGCCATTTTTCTGGGACTCAATGCAGTCCCACCTTTTGGGGCTCGATTTTCGGAGCCGAGTTTCGGGACCCAATTTCGGATCCCGATTATCGGAGCCGGGTTTTGGGACCGGTTGTCGGAGCCGATTTTTCGGACCCATTTTCAGAGCCGATCTTTGGGACCCATTTTTAGAGTCAATTTTTGGGACCCAATTTTGGTGCCAATTTTTGGGACCCATTTTCCGAGCCATTTTTTGGGACCCATTTTCCGAGCCATTTTTTTGACCCCGATTTTCATTCCCGATTCAATCCCGCTTTTCCGCACCCCTGCGAGTTCCTACACCGCTCGCACCCGTTTTTGGGACCCATTTTTAGAGCCGATTTTTTGAGCCCTTTTTCTGGGACTCGATCCAGTCCGAGCTTTCGGGGCTCGATCTTCGGAGCCGAGTTTGGGGACCCAATTTCGGAGCCCGATTCTCGGAGCCGATTTTTGGGACCCGTTTTTGGAGCCAATTTTTGGGGCCCATTTTCGGAGCCGATCTTTGGGGACCCATTTTCAGAGCCGGTTTTTGGGACCCAGTTTTGGAGCTGAGTTTTGAGACCCATTTTCCGAGCCGATTTTTGGGACCCGATTCAATCCCACTTTTCTGCACCCCTGCGAGTTCCTGCACCGCTGCGAGATCTTGCAACACTCGCACCCAGTTTTGGGGCCGATTTACGGGACCCATTTTCGGACCCGGCTTTCAGAGCCGACTGTTTGGACCCGATTCAATCCCACTTTTCCGCACCCCTACGAGTCCCTGCACCGCTCGCACCCATTTTCGGACCCGATTTTTGGGTCCCGATTCAATCCCACCTTTACGCACCCCTGCGAGTTCCTGCACCGGTCGCACCGCTGCGAGCTCCTGCAACACTCGCACCCATTTCCGCACCCGTGCGAGTTAAGCGCGCTCGGGCCGGAGTAATACTGGGATGGGTGACCTCCCAGGAAGTCTCGGCGTTGCACCCTTTTCTAGTTTTTTATCGGATGACCCGTTTTTGGAGCTGATTTTCGGGACCCACTTTTGGAGCTCGATTCTCGGAGCTGATTTTTGGGACCCACTTTTGGAGCTCGATTTTCGGAGCCGATTTTTGGGACCCATTTTCGGAGCCAATCTTTGGGACCCATTTTCAGCGCCGATTTTTGGAGACTCTTTTTTGGGGCTCCATCCAGTCCCACCTTCCGGGGCTCGATTTTCGGAGCCGAGTTTCAGGACCCACTTTTGGAGCCCAATTCTCGAAGCCGATTTTTGGGACCCATTTTCAGAGCCGATTTTTGGAGCCCGTTTTCGGAGCCGATCTTTGGGACCCATTTTCAGAGCCGATTTTTGGGACCTATATTTTGAGCCCTTTTCCTGGGACTCGATCCATCCCACCTTTTGGGGCTCGATTTTCGGAGCCGAGTTTTGAAACCCGATTTCGGAGCCAATTTTCGGGACCCATTTTCAGAGCCGATCTTTGCGGACCCATTTTCAACGCCGATTTTTGGGACCCGGTTTTGGAGCCGATTTCTGGGACCCATTTTCCGAGCCGACTTTTGGACCCCGACTTTTAGAGCCGACTTTTGGGACCCGATTCAATCCCACTTTTTCGCACCCCTGCGAGTTCCTGCAACACTCGCACCCGGTTTTGGGGGCGATTTTCGGGACCCGATTCAACCCCGCTTTTCCGCAACGCTGTGAGTTCCTGCAACACTCGCGCCCAGTTTCGGGACCCATTTTCTGACCCGATTTTTGGGACCCGATTCAGTCCCACGTTTCTGCACCGCTCGCACCCATTTCCGCACCGTTGCGAGCCCCTGCAGCACTCGCACCCATTTCGACACCCGTGCGAGTTAAGCGCGCTGGGGCCGGAGTAGTACTGGGATGGGTGACCTCCCGGGAGGTGCCGGTGTTGCACCCTTTTCCAGTGTTTTATCGGATGACCCATTTTTTCGACCCCTATTCTCTAAAGGTGGCCCGGCCACGAGCCTAGGGCCCGCCAATGGGACTCGACTCAGGGACCTGCTGTACAAGACCACTGGGACGGGGCTCCGATGCGGCACTGGAACGCCCCAGCATTGGACGCCCTGTCCACCTTGGAACTGGACAACCGCTGGAAAGCCCCCTCCAGGAACGTGCACCCCCGTATACCCCACATCGGATCGGTCTTGGGGAAGGGAAACCCCAAACCCGGGACATGACCCCTGGACGAGACAAGATGGGCGGGACGAGACGAGATCGCACGGAAGGTGACTGCGTTGTTAGTGTGTGCCCCAAGACAGTGTGGTGACAAGTCCTTGATGGGTGCGATCATACCAGCGTTAGTGCACCGGATCCCATCAGAACTCCGCAGTTAAGCGCGCTTGGGCCGGAGTAGTACTGGGATGGGTGACCTCACGGGAAGTCGGTGTTGCACCCTTTTAGTGTTTAGTCGAGGTATTACATTTTTTGCGATCTACATCTTTTTGGAATGACCCGCACAAGACCCTAGTCCCTAAATTCGCCCAAAGTCAAGCATGTCAAGTCCGAACCCAAGAACCCGGTGCATGTCAAATTAAGCCAAGTTAGGGGAGTGGGGATGGAGATGAGAATTTGTCGGAATGGAGACTTTCATTAAAGTGACCTCTCAAAATGAACACCCCCCTATATAAGCTATTTGTCCGATTCCCAGAAATCGGTAGGATGACGCCGAAATATGATCAAGCCCCCCGATTCACGAGTTTTGGATCCAAACTTTTGGAGCCCGATTTTCGGGGCCGGTTTTTGGGCCCCATTTTCGGAGCCCGATATTCGGGGCCGATTTTTGGGACCTGTTTTTGGAGCCTGTTTTTCTGGACTCGATCCAGTCCCACTTATTGGGGCTTGACTTTCGGGGCGAGTTTCGGGGACCACTTTTGGAGCCCAATTTTTGGGACCCATTTTCATAGCCGATCTCTGGGGCCGATTTTTGGGACCTATTTTTGGAGACTCTTTTCGGGCTCGATCCAGTCCCACCTCTCGGGGCTCGATTTTCGGGACCCACTTTTGGAGCCCGATTTTCGTAGCCAATTTTTGGGACCCATTTTCGCAGCCGATTTTCATAGCCAATTTTTTTGGGACCCATTTTCGGAGCCGATGTTTGGGACCGATTCTCGGAGCCGATTTTTAGGACCCGTTATCGGGGCCGGTCTCTGGGACCCATTTTCAGAGCCCCGAAAGCCAAGATCCAGTGCATGTCCAAGTCATCCAAGTCGCGCATGGTGCTCCCCTTGGACACCGAAACTTCGAAGCCAAGATCCGGTGCATGTCCAAGTCGCCCCTGGTGCTCCCCTTGGACACTGGAACTGGAACTGGAACTCAGAAGCCAAGATCCAATGCATGTTCAAGTCGCCCAAGTTGTCCCGGTGCTCCCCTTGGACGCTGGAACTGGAATTGGAACTCCGCTGCCAAGATCCAGTGCATGTCCAAGTCCTCCTGGCCCCGTAGGCCGCCCCTGGTGCTCCCATTGGTCACCGGAACTGAAACTCCGAAGCCAAGATCCGGTGTATGTCCTAGTCGCCCCTGGTGCTTCCCTTGGACAATGGAACTGGAACTCCCAAGCCAAGATCCAGTGCATGCCCAAGTCGCCCCTGGTGCTCGCTTTGGACCGAACTTGGGGAAGGGAAACCCCAAACCCCACTTAGGCGCTTTGGACTGAACTTGGGGAAGGGAGACCCCAAACACCCCACTTAGGCGCTTTGGACTGAACTTGGGGAAGGGAGACCCCAACCCCACTTCGGATCGGACTTGGAAAAGGGTAAGCCCCAACCCCACGCAGGCACCGGGAACCCTGCGTAGGTACCCAAAACCCCACTTCGGACATGGTGAAAGGAAAACCCCAACCCCACCAAGGCATCGGGAACCCCACTTTGGACTTGGTGATTTTCGCAGATTCCTGTGCGCGTGGATTTTCCCGGATTCTGGACTGGAATCGGCCTGACCTGGATTTCCCCGGAAGGGCCCAAATCCCAGAATGGAAATTTTTCCGAAAATAGTTATTTATTTACTTTTTCCAAAAATGGAATTTTTAAAAAAATGTTGCTGAAATTGAAAATTTGTTGAAAAGGATTTTGAAAATGAAATTTCCAAAAGTGGAAAAAAATCTGAAAATGGAAAGTTTCCTTATAAAAATGTAAGTTCTTTTAGAAAAGGTAAAACTTTTATTCAAATAATTTTTGGATTGGATTTTTAACATGTGAGCTATTGATGATGATATCTATTTTTCGGAGCCAATTTTTGGGACCCATTTTCGGAGCCGATCTCTGGGACCTATTTTCGGAGCCGATTTTTGGGACCTATTTTTGGAGACTCTTTTTTTGGGCTCGATTTTCGGAGTCGAGTTTTGGGACCCCCATTTTTGGAGCCCGATTCTCGCACCCGATTTTTGGTACCCATTTTCGGAGCCGATCTTTGGAGCCCGATTTTCGGAGCCGATTTTTGGGACCCATTTTCGGAGCCGATTTTTGGGACCTATTTTTGGAGCCACTTTTCTGGGACTCGACGCAGTCCCACCTTTTGGGGCTCGATTTTCGGAGCCGAGTTTTGGGACCCAATTTCGGGTCCCGATTATCGGAGCCGAGTTTTGGGACCGGTTGTCGGAGCCGATTTTTCGGACCCATTTTCAGAGCCGATCTTCAGGACCCATTTTTAGAGTCAATTTTTGGGACCCATTTTCCGAGCCATTTTTTGGACCCCGATTTTTAGACCCGATTCAATCCCGCTTTTCCGCACCCCTGCGAGTTCCTACACCGCTCGCACCCGTTTTTGGGACCCATTTTTAGAGCCGATTTTTGGAGCCCTTTTTATGCGACTCGATCCAGTCCGAGCTTTCGGGGCTCGATTTTCGGAGCCGAGTTTGGGGACCCAATTTCGGAGCCCGATTTCTGGGACCCGTTTTTGGAGCCAATTTTCGGGGCCCATTTTCGGAGCCGATCTTTGGGGACCCATTTTCAGAGCCAGTTTTTGGGGCCCAGTTTTGGAGCTGAGTTTTGGGACCCATTTTCCGAGCCGATTTTTGGGACCCGATTCAATCCCACTTTTCTGCACCCCTGCGAGTTCCTGCACCGCTGCGGGATCTTGCAAAACTCGCACCCAATTTTGGGGCCGATTTTCGGACCCGATTTTTGGGTCCCGATTCAAGCCCACTTTTACGCACCCCTGCGGGTTCCTGCACCGGTCGCACCGCTGCGAGCCCCTGCAACACTCGCACCCATTTCCGCACCCGTGCGAGTTAAGTGCGCTCGGGCCGGAGTAATACTGGGATGGGTGACCTCCCGGGAAGTCTCGGTGTTGCACCCTTTTCTAGTGTTTTATCGGATGACCCGTTTTTGGAGCTGATTTTCGGGACCCACTTTTGGAGCTCGATTCTCGGAGCTGATTTTCGGAGCCGATTTTCGGGACCCATTTTCGGAGCCAATCTTTGGGACCCATTTTTCAGTGCCAATTTTTGGGACCTATTTTTGGAGACTCTTTTTTGGGGCTCCATCCAGTCCCACCTTCCGGGGCTCGATTTTCGGAGCCGAGTTTCAGGACCCACTTTTGGAGCCCAATTCTCGGAGCCGATTTTTGGGACCCATTTTCAGAGCCGATTTTTGGGTCCCGATTTTCGGAGCCCGTTTTCAGAGCCGATTTTTGGGACCTATATTTGGAGCCCTTTTTCTGGGACTCGATCCATCCCACCTTTTGGGGCTCGATTTTCGGAGCCGAGTTTTGAGACCCGATTTCGGAGCCGACTTTTGGGACCCGTTTTCCGAGCCGACTTTTGGGACCCATTTTCGGAGCCAATTTTCGGGACCCATTTTCAGAGCCGATCTCTGCGGAGCCATTTTGGTACCCGGTTTTGGAGCCGATTTCTGGGACCCATTTTCCGAGCCGACTTTTGGGACCCGATTCAATCCCACTTTCTCGCGACTCCTTGGCGAAGTGCTATCGCAACACCGCGACCTTAGCGCATTTTGGGACCCGACTAACCCCGCTCGCTAACGCTGCGGAGTGCCTCCGCAACACTTCATGTAGCTTCAGCCGACCCATTTTCCACCATTTTTGACCCGTATTCAATCCTGTTTCATCGACCGCCGCGAGCTCCCCAACATCAAGACCATTCTCAAGACTGTGGGCGAAGTTGCCGCTTTGGGTCGGAGTAGTACTGATGGGCTTAATTCTCCCGAAGTGCTCTTGTTGCAACTTTCCTGTTTTATCTGATGGCCCATTTTGACCCCTATTATCTAAAGGTGGCTCTACCAGCCTAGGGGCCCGCCAAAGGGACTCGACTCGTGACCTACCGCATAAGACTATCGACTCGGCTCCGATGCAAAGACTGACGCATTGACTTCCGCCCACCTTGAATCGACAACCGGAAAGTTCTCCGTGAACATGCACCCCGTGACACTTTACACCTGGATCGCTCTTGGGAAGGGAAACCCCAAACCCGACATGACCCCGGACGACAAGATGAAGGGACGAGATCGCGACTTAAGGTGATCGCTGTTAGTGTGTGCCCCAAGACAAGCAGGTGGTGACAAGTCCTTGATGGTGCCATCATACAAATGCTATGCACCTGATTCCATCAACTCCGCAGTTAAGCGTGCTTGGGCCGGAGTAGTACTGGGATGGGTGACCTCCCGGGAAGTCCCGGTGTTGCACCCTTTTTTTAGTGTTTTGGTCGAGTGACCCATTTTTGGGACACATTTTTAGAATGCATCCCACTTATTGGGGCTTGATTTTCGGAGCCGAGTTTCGGGGCCCACTTTTGGAGCCCGATTTTTGGGACCTATTTTTGGAGACTCTCTTCGGGGTCAATTTTTGGGACCCACTTTTGGAGCCCGATTCTTGGAGCCGACTTTTGGGACCCATTTTCGGAGCCTATTTTTGGAGCCCGATTTTCATAGCCAATTTTTGGGACCCATTTTTGGAGTCGATATTTGGGACCGATTCACGTAGCCGATCTCTGGGACCCATTTTCAGAGCCCCGAAAGCCAAGATCCAGTGCATGTCCAAGTCATCCAAGTCGCGCATGGTGCTCCCCTTGGACACCGGAACTCCGAAGCCAAGATCCGGTGCATGTCCAAGTCGCCCTTGGAACTCTGAAGCCAAGATCCAATGCATGTCCAAGTCGTCCAATTCGCGCAGGTCGTTCAAGTCGCCCAAGTT
>VDFB02304690.1:0-17709 GCA_007258455.2 Sequoia sempervirens | reverse complement strand
CACTTGATTACTAACTCACTCATGGGTTATCCTGTGCCCTTCCCCTTAAACGGGCGTCGGCCCCCACGAGGAGCCATTCTCCCTAGAGACCCAACAACATAACAACCAAGAAACCAAGGGTTGTACCATCATAATAAGAACATTAGATCACAATAAAGAAACATGCGAGGCATTACCCATCTCGCTATACATACATAATCAAAGTCTCAACAATTCCCGTACAACCCTTTTCAAAATCATGAAACCAAAACACTTGCCACATCAAGGGCACATAAAGAGAGAGAACATCAAAAGTCAATCATCTCAAGCCTCTGGAAGCCAGAATAATGAAAACCCACAAACAAGGGTAAAGTGAAGCAACATGAGTATTTCTCCAATAATTCCAACACAAGGATAAAATTTCCTCAAATATGAGAGTAACTCAGAAAAGCCATAAAAAGGGAAGATTCATCAAGAACCATCCACAAATCAACAATGGTGTCACCTCAATAGGAAAATGCAAAAGAAAATCAACCTTTAATTCAACGAAATCACTTAATAAAACCAAAAGCCACCAACTAGGCATTCCATGGGAGACCTAAATTTTCTCCTCACAAGAACCCCCTTATAGTGGTACGCAATTCACCTTCATAAAATCAACAACATAGCCATGACAACAATAATTGCAAGGCCACAAGAACTATTTTCAATTCAAATATAATGAGTGAATATATTGAAATAAGATCAACAACTCCATCCAGACTACATAATCAACTTCGATACAAGATAAATCAGAAATTTAAGAAGATCAACTATCCACAACTCATAAACCAAAACATGAGTTCCCAATTACATTGCAACACAAGTTAAATGACAAAGGATTCCTTAAATCAAAATTAATCTCCAAAGGCATTCACACCAATACAGAAACATCCAAAAACAATCCTTCAATAATAGAGGTAAAAGCATGCAACCAGGCATCCAAGGGACCAAATTTAAGAACACTTTAAATACTCAACCACTCACAACTCCACAAAAACACTTACATAATAAACAACAACCAAAAATTCAATCGAGAACAATATTTATTAACCAATAACTTTACAACTTACCCATACTAAAACAATTCATGATAACCATCACAAGTATTCTAAAAGACTTATCCATAAAGAGAACTTACAAATCAACCATTAAATGAATATAAAGGAAATCAATTTCTAAAAGATTAAAATCCCTTTTTACCAATAAAATATCCAATTTGAGAATATCCTAATCAATCTCTAGCCCGGCCCACACATTTAAATTTCCCCTTTCATTTATCAACATAATTGAAAACTACTTAAATAGCTGGATAGTTAACTCATTATTATTTCATAACTACTTATGTCCAAAACATTATTTCCATTTTCCTTTCATCATACTAATTTAACACTCACTTCCAATATTTAGATTAATTGTGAAACCACTTAAGACCAATTGTTTATATTTTAAAAAGACAATAATAACAATACTCTAAATACTTAAACTACATATAAGACTTACCACCTTAAAATCTTAAATCTATCTAAATAAATTTACACACATAAATACCTTTTAAAACCACTACATATTTATATATTTTAATTCTTTTAGAGGAGGGAATGTAAAAAGAGAAAAGATCTGTTCTAAGAATCCATCAAGTTTGCAAGACTCAACCTCATAAAAAAAATAACTTATTTAATTCCAAAATAAATTCCATAATAAATTCCATTCCCAAAATATTCACACTAAAACAAGAATAAAATAATCAATGTTGTCATATTTTCATAAATTGACTTTTTACTAAATTATCCTCTCAAAGTTTGTAATTTAACAAATCAATAATAATGATAAACAAAAGATTTCTTTCTATTTTATTATTTCCACTATAACTAAATTCTGTTTTATTTTAACGAGGAAAAGAAATAGAATATTTACTAACTAAATTAAATGGTTACAGCAACAGTTAAATCGGTGCAATCTGAATAAATGAGTTAATAAGTATATATATACAAATATAAATATATATATATATATATATATATATATACGTACATATATATATATATATATATATATATATATATATTTATAAAAGTAAGTTTCGCATAATATATAAAATAGAAATTCGCACTTTATAAAATTAATATATACAAATTTGAATGGGCATTTAAACCCATACACCGGCATGGAAATAGACGCCGCCCGGCCGTGGGCAGTCCTTCAAACTGCCGTGGACAGTCCACAGACTGTCACACAGTCCAGTGGCGGGGTGGTGGGTACGGCCAAGGCCGAACCCCCACACAGCCAATATAAATATATAAAATCAACACAAAAATAAATGAACAGTGCCGACGAAAATTAAATTCACGGGTTTCAATAAATTTTAATTTTTTTTCATTCCATATTTTAACATATACATATAAATATATGTATATATATATATTTATATATATATATATATATATCTAATATACATACATATATATATACATATATATATATATACAGGAATCTGAACAATTTTGAAAACAGGTAAAAATAATCACTATTCCCTGAAATAGGAGAAATATTTTTTTTGTAACATACAGGCATATCGAGAATATCATCATAATCCCAGAAATTAATTGAAAAAAATTTGCTCATTTCCAGATTTCAAACAAAACCCAGAACCCCACAGAAATTCCATTTAACAAATAACAATTCCCAATTCCTGGCTAAATATTCTTTGATTAAACCATAACCCCAATAGATTTTCTTCCTACCATTGTTTGATTTTCACCCTAGATACAAATTTCATTCACAGGGAACAATTCCTATTTTAACAGAGAATAAATAATTTAAAGAAAAGAACCTGGCGTCCTTCGCTTGCAGAGAACTGTAGAAGCTTATTCCTTGCTACCGATATTTCCAGCAACAGCTCCAAGTCTTTCTTCCTTTTCACTAATTTCTCCATAAAACAGAAAAAGAAACCAAGGACAGAGAATGATTGAAAGCAAAATTTCTCCAGCATTCAAACAACCTTCCCCCAAACAAAGAAGACCCCTTCTTAAAATCAATATCCAGGAAACCCTTTCAATTTCCTCTTCCTGTGAATACCAGAAGTCACATCACAAGAAAATAAATCAAAATAATTATTAATCCCTTTAATTCCTTTTGTTGCCTTTTCATGCATTTACATTTCATTTTCTTTTATCATGCATTTTGATTAAAATTAAATAAATTTAAACCCACAAAATTGAACTTTTATATAATCATCATCTTCACAATACTTTATTAGATAATTAAAATCAATCATTTGTAAGATTCAAAATAAATGTAATATTTTTACCACTACTACTAATATTTATCTATTGCTTTATTTATTTATTTTTCATATTCTCCAGTTCTCTTCGACTTCCACATGCTCTATAGGTGAAGTTTCATTTCTTGCTTTAAAACACTTCACCTTCCTATCTCCTTATCCATTTAAATTTGTTATTATAATAATTACCTTTTCAAGATTATTTTGTTCATAATTATTATTAACTTCAACAATTTAAATCAATTTATGTAATAATATCACTTTTACTTTTAACGAATTAGTTTAATTTGATCCTTTGTTCTAAATCATTTGATTTAATTTAATTGATTATTATTTTAATTTCTAATCATATTTTAAATAACTTTACAAATCACTTATGATTTAATTAATTATTTAAACATGATTACTAACATATTATATTTCCCTCACAATCAAATAACACAGTAATTAATGAAGCACACACAGAAACTCACACACACAAGTCCAAAACAACTGACATAGAGGGGCATTACAAACTATTAATCCATATGTGTTGTTTTTATAAAATAGAACACTCAGAAAAAAATTTTGAAGTTCCATCACTACCCATAACCCTAAACCCTAAACCATTAAACCTTAACCCTTAAACCCCAAACCCTTAAACCCTCTACCCTCTATCTCTCTCAAGTCTCTCCCTCCTACCCCTCTCCCTCTCTCAGGTCTCTCTCTCCCAGAGTCTCTCCCTCCCTACCATTCTTTCTCCACTCCAGGTCTCTATCTCCTTCCACTCTCTTCCTTTCCTCTATCTCCACCTTTCCTTCCTTCCTTTCCATCCATTCCTCCCTCTATCTCTCCACTCCCTCCAGATCCTTTTCCCTCCCTCTCATTCCTCCCTATCCTCCATTCCTTCCCTCCACCCCTTCTCCCTCTTCAGGTCTTTCTCTCACTCACTCACTCCACTCCCTCTGGGTCTTTCTCTCCCCCACTCCCTCCCCTCTCTCTATCTCTTTCAACTATCTTCAATATCCCTACCCCCTCTCTCCTCTTGGGCTCTCTCTCACTCACTCCCTCATCTCTGTCCTCCACCCATGGCCTTAAACCCTTAGGCTCTAAACCCATGACCATCTACGTGCCCTTAACCACTCCTCCTTCTGTCGTCTCCCCACTCCCTCCCTCTCTCTCTCAGGTGTCTTCAGTATCCTACCCCTCTCTCCTCCTTGGGTCTTCTCTCTCACTCCCCACTCCACTCTATCTCTCTCCCCTTGACCCTAGGCCCTAGGCACTTAACCCTTAATAAACCCTCTACCCTCTACCCTTATGGGTAGTGATGGAACTTCAAAGTTTTGTTATGAGTGTTCTATTTTATAAAAACAACACATATGGACTAATAGTTGAACACAAAAAATGGACCAATAGTTGAACACATAACTTTTTAAAAATCCTTCACATTTAATGGGAAAATACATGTTATTTATTGTGCTCACCTTTTATATTTGTAATAGGACAAACTATTAATATAAAATTACTAATGCTTGTACTGATGGAACTTAAAATTTTGTTCCTAATGTTTCACTCATGCCCTACCTTATGTCACTGGGATTTCATGGTGTTGGAAAATTTCTTAGGGCTGGGGTTTTAGTTTTGTCTTCATCTTAAACCCTTGTGTTTACGTAATGCCTTGGTCAGGATCTATATCACCGTTACCTTTTTTGAAGGGTTTTAAAAACATCTTATGCCCATCATTCTGTCTAGGCCTGGTCCCTTTGGTCCTAATATTTTATTTCCTTCGTAGGTTTTATTTTCCTAAGTCCTGGTTGGCCCTGTGCTGATCTCTTTTAAAAAAACTTATGTCATTGTTTTCTATCCGCCTAGCAATGTCCCCTTTCCCTTTAATGAATGTTTTATTTTTCAGAAGGATGAAATTCGCACTGCTGTCAATCAAAATTCCTTCAAGATCAACGGTTGCCCACCATCCTGTGATCGGGAATTGTAGGATGGCGATATCACAGGCAGGCGACACTTGTCCCATCTGTGGATCAAATTTGTGCGACTGTTCATCAACTGTCCTTTGATCTGAGCCGTTCCCCACCATCCTGCGATGGTGCTTTGGTTGATTGTGAAATCATGGGCGGTTGCCATGTGGAGTGTACAAGGTGGTGCCCGAGGAAATTTTCCATCCACCTAGTAATGTCCCCTTTCCCTTTAATGAATGTTTTATTTCTTAGAAGGATGAAATTTGCATTGCCGTCGATCAAAATTCCTTCAAGATCAACGGTTGCCTGCCATCCCGTGATCGGGAATTGTAGGATGGTGATATTGCGGGCGGGCAACACATGTCCCATATGTGGATCAAATTTGTGTGACTGTTCATCAATTGTCCTTTGATCTGAGTTGTTCCCCGCCATCCCGCGATGGTACTTTGGTTGATATCAAAATCACAGGTAGCTGCCACGTGGACTATACAGTGTGGGGCCCAAGGAAATTTTCCATCCACCTAGTAATGTCCCCTTTCCCTTTAATGAATGTTTTATTTAATAATTACGCTAAGATGCATTCTACAGTCACAGCAGGGGTGGACAAAACCTGAGTACATAAAAAAGAAAGCTCTAACGTTACGAATCGATGACAGTTACAAAACCCAGTCATATTTAAATTGTTGTACAGTGTTGGTAGTCAACGGGAAGCAAGGATATTGTAACAGACCAGATATGAATGGAAGTGTAGGAGATTGTAATGGAGAAGGTGGAAGTTGAAGAGGCAGGCGTTTCAAATCATGGCTACAAAATCACTTTCAAATGGATCCCTATGCTATTCATGTGATCTCCTACACATCATATCCTCTACTATCCCACAGTGTGTATGCTTTCACTATTAGTGTGTATGCTTTTGCTATTGGTTTGTATCATTATGTTGGGTTTTATTTTTTTTCTAATATGGTTTTGCTACGTTTGTAGTTGGATGAGGGCCTATTTGTGGAGTTGGAATTCGAAGATCCTGTGCTAATTAATGACTATGATCAGCCCTTCACTGTGACTGCATTTGATGTCAACTATTGCTAAGGTATACAATTAGTTGTGCCCTTCAATGTATGTGTTCCATGTTATCTTTGAGCCTTCATATTTAGGCCTCGACTGACTTGATTGTCAAGCCCAGGAGGGAAAACCTTGAGCTAGATGTTGATTGCACATGAAGATAGTCCCACATCATGGGTTTCAGAATCAGGATTTAAATTACCTTTCTTTAGTAACTATCTACGATTAGATCATTATAGTGATCCATGACGGGGGCCTGGTTGATTTGGTGAGAATTTATATTGTGTTGTGATTAAAAATTGCATCCATTAACACAGAGAGTGGAACAATTACAATGGTATGACTATGAGAGCTTCAAGTATAATAACATATATTGCTCATATAGCTGCTATTTGCAATGACTAAAAGTAATTTGGTAGATGTGCAGGTGTGCTGAGCTAGAAGAAAGCATTCTTAGAAATGAGATCAATAACTAATTATGTAGGAGGATCTTTTGCAGCAAACGATGCATATGTGATATAGCAATTATGGTATTTAGATGCTCGTGTATTTCCATGTATTGAAATCGAACATTGCATTGGCTTCCAGAGCCACAGGAAGAAGTCTGAAGAAGTAGGATGGGCTATGAAAAATATAAATATTTGTGAATGAATGTTTTTTTGAATCAAGAAAATTATGCACTAGGTGTATTGCTTAAAAATCTCTGTGTCAATCCATGTTAGAAAAACACTAAAGGCTTGGCAGTATAATAGGCAACACAAATATTGACAAGTTTGTATTCACAACCAAATCTAATTTGTGTTCTATGCTCGATGAAACCAATAGACAATTCAAATTAAAAGACCTATTAAATGTGCTTTTTCTAATTTAACATTGAAAGTGTTTTATGCATAAGACACCAAGGAACTAAAAATTGCATTGACTATATCAAACACTTCTATAGGTAACGTGCAGTTTAACTAGATCTTAAACTGATCCTTTAAATTAGATATTTATATAATCATAACTCAAACTAAATTAGCTTTATTTATTTGACAATAATAATTAGATTTTAATTAAATAATTTGAATTAATATATTTATAATTAATAACTTAATATCATAATAAGTTAACCTTACTATTAATAATTATAATAATCAAAATCAAAATCATAATAATTTAACCTTACTATTAATAATTAAAATAATAATAACCAAAATCATAAGTTAACCTTAATGTTAATAATTATAATAATAATAAATTTGATTAATTTCTAATCAAGGTTAAATTATTATTAGGTTACACTTAATTCACAATAAATTAATAATGATTAACTATAAATAATTATACAGTTAAGTTATTAAATTATGTTTTAACTATAACCTTAACTACAATCCTAACTATAATTATTATCATAATAATAGACATCTATTATTTTAAGTTAACTATAACTCTAAAACTTATTATAATGATAAGGTTAGGATTACATTTTTTCAAGGTTAGGGTTCAATTAGTTTTACAAATCAATTATGGTTATGATTAGGGTTGATTTAGGGTTAGGGTTAGATTTGTGTGAGGGTTCTAGGATCAATTAAGGTTAGGGTTCATATAGGGTTGCAATTACTATTACAATTCAATAAGGGTTAGGGTTAGTGTTGGGGTTAGCCTTCAATAATGCTTACATTTTGGTTAAGTTTAGGGTTCATTTAGGGTTAGGAATAATGTTCACTTGGGATTAGGGTTAGGTTTTAATTAAGGTTCAATTAATGTTAGGTTTTGATTGGTTACATATAATAAAATTGATTAAAGATAGGGTTATTTATGGAATTTATTTTTAATGTTATATAAGTTATATAATGGGAACTTAATTAGGATTATGATTCTATTAGCATTAAATTAGGGTTGGAGTTAGGGTAAAGATTAAGATTTAATTACAGTTAGGGTTCAATTAAGATTAGCTATAGGATTAAATTAATATTGCTATTAAGGTTAGGGTTCAAATAAGGTTAGGGTTAAATTAGGGCTAGGGCATAACTACGATTACGGTTAGGGTTAAATTTTATCATAAGTTTTTAAATTAATATATTAAAACTACCATACTATATTTAACAAATTAGTGTTAGGGTTAGGTTTAGGGTTGAAATAGAATTATGATTCAAGGTTATCATTGAGGTTTGATTACACATATGATTGAAATTAGTGTTTAATGAGGGTTAGGGTTAGGTTTATAATTCATTTAGGGTTTATAATTAGGGTTGAATTTGGGTTAGTATTGGTAATGTTCAGGTTATCATCTGAAATGGAATTAGGGTTAGGGTTAGGTTTAGGGTTAGGGTTAAGGTTAGGGATAGGTTAGAGTTAAAATTGGGAATGGGGTTGGGGTTATCATCACAAATAGATTTATCATCATGAATAGGAGTTAGGGTTATCGTCACGAATAGGGATTGTTACGGTTAGGGTTAGGGTTAGGGTTAGGGTTATCATCAAGAATAGGATTAGGGTTAGGGTTATTGTTAGGGTTAGGATTAGGTTAGGTTTATCATCACAAATATGATCAAGGTTAGGGTTAGGGTTAGGGTTATGGTTAGAGTTAGGGTTATCATCACAAAAAGGTTTATCATTACGAATAGGATTAGGGTTAGGGTTAGTGTTAGGGTTAGGATTAGGGTTAGAATTAGGGTAAGGTTTATCATCATGAAAATGATTAGGGTTAGGGTTAGGATTAAGGCTAGGGTTAGGGTTATAATCTTGAATAGGTTTATCATCACAAATAGGGATTAGGGTTAGAGTTAGGGTTAGGGTTAGGATTATGGTTAGGGTTAGGGTTAGGGTTATGATTATGGTTAGGGATATGTTTATTAATGATAAATATAGTAATTTTGTTAGGGTTAGAGTTAAAATTGGGATTAGGGTTGGGGTTATTATCACGAATAGGTTTATCATCGCGAATAGGGTCAGGGTTATGGTTAGGGTTTGGGTTAGTGTAAGGGTTAGAGTTATGGTTATAGTTATGGTTACAGTTAGGGTTATCATCATAATGAAGTTCTTCATCACAAATAAGATTAGGGTTAGGGTTATCATCACCAATAGGCTTATAATCATTAATAGGATTAGGGTTAGGGTTATCATCATGAATAGGGATTAGGGTTAGTTTTAGGGTTAGGATTAGGGTTAGGGTTAGGGTTAGGGTTATGGTTAGAGTTAGGGTTATCATCACGAAAAGGTTTATCATCATGAATAGGATTGGGGTTAGGGTTAGTGTTGGGGTTAGGATTAGGGTTAGAATTAGGGTTAGGTTTATTGTCACAAAAAGGATTAGGGTTAGGGTTAGGATTAAGGCTAGGGTTAGGGTTATAATCTTGAATAGATTTACCATCACAAATAAGGATTAGGGTTAAGGTTAGCGATAGGGTTAGGGTTAGGATTATGGTTAGGGTTAGGGTTAGGGTTATGATTATGGTTAGGGATATGTTTATAAATGATAAATATAGTAATTTGGTTAGGTTTAGAGTTAAAATTGGGATTAGGGTTGGGGTTATCATAGTGAATAGGTTTATCATGACAAATAGGGTTAGAGTTAGGGTTACGGTTACTAGGGTTATCATCATGATTAGGTTCTTCATCATGAATAGGATTATCATCACGAATAAGATTAGGTTTAGGGTTAGTGTTAGGATTAGGGTTAGGGTTATCATCACTAATAGGCTTATCATCATGAATAGGATTAGGGTTAGGGTTATCATCATGAATAGGGATTAGAGTTAAGGTTAGTTTTAGGGTTAGGGTTAGGGTTAGGGTTATGGCTATGGTTATGGTTAGAGTTAGAGTTATCATCATGCAAAGGTTTATCATCACGAATAGGATTAGGGTTAGGGTTAGTGTTAGGGTTACGATTAGGGTTAGAATTAGGGTTAGTTTTATCATCATGAATAGGTTTATCATCATGAAAAGGATTAGGGTTAGAGTTAGGATTAAGGCTAGGGTTAGGGTTATAATCTTGAATAGGTTTATCATCACAAATAGGGATTAGGGTTAGGGTTAAGGTTAGGATTATGGTTAGGGTTAGGATTAGGGTTATGATTATGGTTAGGGATATGTTTATAAATGATAAATATAGTAATTTTGTTAGAAAATAATTAAAATTGGGATTAGGGTTGGGGTTATCATCACAAATAGGTTTATCATGACAAATAGGGTTAGGGTTAGGGTTAGGGTTAGGGTTAGGGTTATAGTTAGGGTTATCATCATGATTAGGTTCTTCATCATGAATAGGATTATCATCACAAATAAGATTAGGGTTAGGGTTATCATCACGAATAGAGATTAGGGTTAGGGTTAGTTTTAGGGTTAGGGTTAGGGTTATGGTTATGGTTATGGTTATGGTTATGGTTAGAGTTAGGGTTATCATCATGAATAGGAATAGGGTTAGGGTTAGGATTAGGGTTAGGGTTAGGATTAGGGTTAGGTTTATCATCACGAAAATGATTAGGGTTAGTGTTATAATCTTGAATAGGTTTATCATCACAAATAGGGATTAGGGTTAGGGTTAGGGTTAAGGTTAAGATTAGGGTTAGGGTTAGGGTTAGGGTTAGGGTTAGGGTTATGATTATAGTTAGGGATATGTTTATAAATGATAAATATAGTAATTTGGTTAGTGTTAGAGTTAAAATTGGGATTAGGATTGGGGTTATCATCACGAATAGGTTTATCATCACGAATAAGGTCAAGGTTAGGGTTAGTGTAAGGGTTAGGGTTATGGTTATGGTTATGGTTATGGTTATGGTTATGGTTATGGTTATGGTTATGGTTAGGTTCTTCATCATGAATAGGATTATCATGAATAAGATTAGGGTTAGGATTATGGTTAGGGTTAGGGTTAGGATTAGGGTTAGAGTTATCATCACCAATAGGCTTATCATCATGAATAGGATTAGTGTTAGGATTAGGATTAGGGTTAGGGTTATCATTACAAATAGGGATTAGGATTAGGGTTAGTTTTAGGGTTAGGGTTAAGGTTAGGGTGAGGGTTAGGGTTAGGGTTAGTGTTAGGGTTAGGATTAAGGTTAGGGTTAGGATTAATATTAAGATTAGGATTAGGACCTAACCATAACCATAACCCTAATCACAATCCTAACCCTAACCTAATCCTAGAATCTAACCCTAATTAGGCCTAGCCTGATACCTGTTCACAATTCTAACCTTGGCCTAATCTAAGCCTGACCTGAAATCAATAGAAGCCTAGCCTAATCCTAACCCTAATCCTAATCCTAACCCTAGCCCTAACTGCTTACCCATCTAATCTAGCAGTAACACTCATCCTGATAAACCTAATTGTACTAACCCTAACCCTAGCCCACAGCCAGCCCGACCTAATTGAGCCCTGGCTCTGATACAGTCCCAGTCTGGCCACAACCTGGCCACAATTCTGGCCTAGAGTAAGGCTAAAGAGCCTGACCTGGTCTGTCTTGGCCCTGACCTAAGTCGCCCTAGTCCTAGCCTGGCCTGATCACAACCCTGGCTTGTGAGTGTGATGTGTGCATGATCTGGCCCTGGTGGAGGCCCTGGCCTAGTCCTAGTCTGGCCTGGCCTGGCCCTGGCCTGATCCTGGCCCTGGCCTGGCCACATTTCAGCCTGATCATGTCCTGGCCCACAATGTGGTGCTTGGCCTAGGCCTGATCTAGCCTAGTCATGTGGCTGTCATGTTATGTGTATTGATTGTTATATTAGTTTTTGTAATAAAGATATGTAATAAAAGGTGGAATTATTTTGGATGTTGCTTGTTTAGTGGGCGGCTGCTATATATATGCTAGTATATATTTAATAATATATATAAAATACGCTGAGAGATATCCTTCTCTAAGGCACCTATTGCACTTTTATGTGAGAAATTGATTTAAAAAATAGGCGCCTCAAGAAGGATATCTCTCGGCATATTTTATATATATTATTAAATATATATATGCTAGTAGCAATTGCAACACAACATGTAATATCTTTAATAAATTATTTTTATATTTATATATTTTATATTAAATAATTATAATAATTAATATATTATAATATGATAGTATAATATTTGTAATATTATTTAAAAAAATAATATATATAACTTAATATTTAAATGTTAAGTTAAAATATATTAATATATTTGAAGTATATTTATAATATTATAATAAAAATATTATATCAACAATATTTAGTTAGGATTAGGGTTAGGGTTAAGGTTAAGAGATATAGTTAAGGTTAGGATTAGGTCTAGAGATATAGTTAGGGTTAGGGTTAGAGTTAATATATAGTTAGGGTTATGGTTAGAGTTAATATTACCATGAGAGACAAGGTTTGCATTAAAATTAGGGTTAGGGTTATATACATGTAATATCTTAAATAAATTATTTTTATATTTATATATTTTATATTAAATTATTATAATAATTAATATATTATAATATGATAGTATAATATTTGTAATTCAATTTTAGAAAATAAAATATATAATTTAATATTTAAATGTTAAGTTAAAATATATAAATATATTTTTAGTATATTTATAGTATTATAATAAAAAAATATTATATCATCAATATTTAGTTAGGATTATGGTTAGGGTTAAGGTTAAGAGATATAGTTAAGGTTAGGGTTAGGTCTAGAGATATAGTTAGGGTTAGGGTTAGAGTTAATATATAGTTAGGATTGGGGTTAGGGTTAATATTAGGATGATAGACATGGTTTGCATCAAAATTAGGGTTAGGGTTATCATCAAGATAAGCTTAGGATTAAGGTTCGGGTTAGCATGAGGATTAGGGTTACAATAAGGTTTAGGGCCAAGTTTAGGGTTAATATATATAGTTAGGGTTGGGGTAATAATTGGGGTTAAGGTTATCAAGATTAGGGTTATAGTTATGTTTTGGATCAAGTTTAGGGTTAGGATTATGGTTAGGTTGGGGTTAAGAGATATAGTTAGGCTTAGGGTTTAGGTTAGGATTAGGGCTACTAATATAGTTAGGGTTAGAAATACGGTTAACATTATGATGAGTTAGGGTTCACATCAAAATTAGGGTTAGGGTTAGCATTAAGATTAAGGTTACATTTAGGTTTGTTGTCAAGTTTAGGGTTAATAGTTATAGTTAGGTTTGGGGTAATAATTGGGGTTAAGGTTATCAGGATTAGCGTTATAGTTATGTTCTCGATCAAGTTTAGGGTTAGGATTATGGTTAGGTTGGGGTTAAGAGATATAGTTAGGTTTAGGGTTTAGGTTAGGATTAGGGTTAGAGATATAGTTAAGCTTATGGTTATGGTTAAGAGATATAGTTAGGGTTATAAATATGGTTAACATTAAGATGAGGGTTAGGGTTTGCATCAAAATTAGGGTTAGGGTTAGCATGAAGAATAGTTTAATAGGATTAGGTTTAGGATTAGCATTAGGATTAAGGTTACATTTAGTGTTTTATAACCCAGGGCCTAACACTAATGCTAGCCCTAACCTTAACCATAAGCCTATTTCTAACACCAATTCTTTCACTAACCCTAACCTTCAACCCTAACCCTAAATATAGCTTATCCCTATCTTTAACCCTAATTAACTCTAACCCTAACCCTCCCTAAGTGAACCTTAACCATAATCCTAATGCTAAACCTAATTCTAATCTAATGCTAATTTAACCCTAATTAAACCCAAACTCTAATCATAATTACACTCTAACCCTAACCCTTATCCTAGTTGAACCCTTAACCCTAATTGAACCCAAACCCTAATCCTAATTACACTCTAACCCTAACATATATATATTTAATAATATATATAAAATATGTCAAGAGATATCCTTCTTTCTCGTCTATTTTTTTATCAATTTCTCACATAAAAGTGCAATAGATGCCTGAGAAGGATATCTCTCAGCATATTTTATATATATTATTAAATATATATAAGCTAGGGTAAGTGTTAAGGTGAGGATTAGGTTTAGGTTTATGGTTAAGGTTATAATTTGAATTAATTTTAGTTATAGAATTAGGGTTATGGTTAGATATAGATTTAGAATTAGGGTTGGGGTTAATTTTAATTCTACCCTTAACCATAATTCTAATCCTATTTGTAATTCTAATTCTTATACTAATCCTAATTCTAACTACAATCCTAATTCAAACCCTAATTGAATCATAAACTTAACCTTTATCATAACTCTATTTGAACTCAAGCTGTAACCTAACCCCAAGCTTTATTATAGAACACTAACCCAAACCCTAACCATAATCATAACCTTAAGTGAACACTAACCGTAATTGAACAATAACCTTCACCCTAATTTAATCTTAACTCTAATTCAACCCTAATAGTAACCCTAAACCAAATTGTACCTTACCCTAACCCTAATAGTAAATCTATTTGAACCCTATACATGACCCTAACTATAATCCTAATTGAACTCTAACCCTAATTGAATCATAACTATAATTAAATTGTAATCCTATTTGGATCATAACCTTAAACCTTAAACTCCATTGAATTGTAACTATAATTAAACCCTAACCAAGAATCCTAATCCAAAATCTTATCCTAATTAAACCCTAAGCGTAATTAAACCCTATACAAAATCCTAATTTAACCTCATGTATTCAAATCTTTGTTAGGTTTATTTTATTTAGTATTTCTTATTGATTTATATTTTATATCTTTGTTTTTTCTTTTTGATTGTTTTATGTGTGATCAAATCTCTAATTTATCTTGAATCTTTTTATTTATTTATTTAATGTTTTTATTTATTTTCATTTTTGATTTATTTATTTGAATCTTTGTGATATTTTTTTATTTATCTTTGATTTATTTATTTATGTAAGGGTTAGGGTTAGTGTAAGGGTTAGTGTTAGATGATTAATTAGTGTGAGGGTTAGTGTTAGATGATTATTTATTTATTTGTGTAAGGGTTAGGGTTAGTGTTAGATGATTAATTAGTGTGAGGGTTAGGATTTAATTACAACCAAGATTCAATTAGGGTGGGTTAGGGTTCAAATGATGTTCAATTAGGGTAAGGGTTCTAGGATAAAGTTTGGGGTAATGCTTAGGATTGGGGTTAGAATTCAATTAGGATTAGGGTTAGGGTTAGGGTTACAAATATGGTAAGGGTTAAGATTCAATTAGGAATTAATTAGGGATATAGTTAGGGTTTATATTCAATTAGGGTTAGGGTTAACTAAGGTTAGGATTAATATTTAATTATAATTAGGATTCATTTAGGCTTAAGTTTAGGGTTTAATTAGTTAGGGTTATAGTTAGACTTAAGGTTAGGGTTAGTGTTTAGGTTCAATTAGGGTTACAACTAGACTTAAAGTTAGGATTAGTGTTTAGGTTCAATTAGGGTTGAATCTCAACAAGATAAGGGTTATGGTTAGGGTTAGGATTCTAAGATAGATCTTTACGCTACGATTTGTGTTGAATTAGGGTTAGGTATCTATTAGGGTTAGGGTTAGGAGTTATAAGTCACAATTAGGGCTATATTTGTATTAAGATTAGAGTTCAGAGTTATAAGTTAAGATTAGGGTCAATGTTAGAGTAAGGGTTAGGGTTAGGGTTGGGGATTAATTACTATTAGATTTAGGGTTTAATAAGGGTTAAGATTCAATTAGGGTTAGGTTCAATTGATGTTTAATCATGGTTAGGGTTCTACGATAAATTTTTGTGTTAGGGTTGGCATTATAATTCAACTAGGATTAGGGTTAGTGTTACAATTACAAAAAGGGTTAAGATTTAATTAGGGTTTTGATTAGGGTTTCTATTTTTAATAAATTTTCTCACATAAAACTAATCCTAACTGAATATTTTTTTAATAATCCTAACTAAATATTGATGATATAACATTTTTTTATTATAATATTATAAATATACAAAAAATATATTTATATATATTAACTTAACATTTAAATATTAAATTATATATATTATTTTTAAAAATTGAATTACAAATATTTTACTACCATATTATAATATATTAATTATTATAATAATTTAATATAATTTATTTAAGATATTACATGTTGCATCGCGACTGCTACTAGCATATATATATTTAATAATATATATAAAATACCCTGAGAGATATCCTTCTTGAGGCGCCTATTCAACAATTAAAAAATAGGCGCCTTGAAAAGGATATTTCTCAGCGTATTTTATATATATTATTAACTAGTGATCGCACCTTGGTGTGCAATGGGTACGAAAGGTCAATTAAGAAAAAAAATGAATTTTTTTCCATGCATTTGTGCAATTATTATTAATATTATTAGTATTATTATTATTATTTTAAATGTATTTATTGTTATATTTTTAAATAATTAATATATAAAGTTTCATTATGTTACATTATGATTATTATATTATTAATAATTGAGTCAGATATTAGATTAGATTATATTAAAAAAATTTGAATATATTTAAATCATATTATATAATGTAAATATTAAAGTATAGTGTAATATATAGTTCTCTTAAATAATATTATATTTATACTATATCGGTATAAGTGGGGATATTTAACCTCAGAAGTTCATCATGAGAGGCCACAAAAATTATATTATTTTTCTGTATATTTATTATATAATAATATTATATTAGTATTTTTTGTTATATATTTACTATTATATTGTTATTTTTGTTTATATATTATTAATAATAATAGTAATATGTTATTAATATTTAAATTATTATATTATTTATTATTTTTTCTACAATGAAAGCACATGATGCTCTTTATAATTTTATAATTTATAATTTTAGATATCCATCTTGAGGCGCCTATGCACTTTGATGTGACAAATTGATTAAAAATAGGCCTCCACAAAGATATCTCTCAACTTTTTTATAAATATTATTAAAAAATTGTATATATATTTATAAATAATTTTGATATTATTATTATATTATTCTAATTATTACAATATCATATTATTCTTAATATTAAATTATTCTCACTATTATATATATTAATATTGTTTTTGAATGTTATATTTAATAGAATATAATTATCCTTAATATTATATTATTAATAATAGTTTTAAATTATTGTATTATTAAACTATTATGATTATATTATCATTATTATATTATTATTAATATATTATTCTTAATATTATATTAATAATCTTAAATTAGTATATAATATTTAGAAAAATATAGAAATAAGAAAACATGATTTAATTAACTTACCGATTAGCTAATTCCAGTCCTGTAAGGGTTTACAGTTTTTCTTTTCTTAGAAGATCTTCAAGTGTTGACACGAATTTCCAAGCAATGAAGATGGTGATTTTTGTTGGCTAAGAAAACTATCCAGTGGCGTGAATAAAAATAAATCGATCGCCACCTGTGCACTGTCAAAACGAATAGAGGTGAAATAAAAAAAATTCACTCTCGTGCAGTGTGAAAAGGAATGC
>VDFB02304687.1:0-26242 GCA_007258455.2 Sequoia sempervirens | reverse complement strand
CCCTCTCCCACACCCTCTATCTCTCTCCCCCCCTTCCACACCCTCTATCTCTCTCCCTCTCCCACTCCCTCTATCTCTCTCTCTCCCTCTCCCCCTCACCCTTCCCCCCTCCCTCTATCTCTCTTCCTCGCCCTTTGACCCCTCTCACCCCTTCGCCCTCCCTCTATCTCTATCTCTCTCTCTCACACAAAATTAGTTTAACCATGCATTAAGTAAACACAACAAAGCTCAAAAACACACTTCATATAATCATTAAATGCAAACAAAGTGACTACCAAAGTGCCAAAGTTCAAACATACAAACTAAATGTCAAAATGAACCAAATACAAGTCGATGCCAAAATTCAAACCTACACTACAATAAACAATAAGTAGATCAATGTTCAAACACACACTTCATATAAACATTAAATCCAAACAAAGTGACTACCAAAGTGCCAAAGTTCAAACATACAAACTAAATGTCAAAATGAACCAAATACAAGTTGATGCCAAAATTCAAACCTACACTACAATAAACAATAAGTAGATCAATGTTCAAACACTTAATGAATTCCCAAACTAAAACACACTAAACAAACATGTTTAAATTAATAACACAACACTAATTATTACAATGTTACTAGATTACATTATAATCACACTACAACAAAAATGTAGAATCGTTAAATATGATGAAATAAAAATAAATAAATAAATTCAGCAATAAAAAATAATATAAAAATCAACACAAAGACACTAGACTGGAAAGAATGGCCATGGCCAATGACCATTCCCTGCAGCTTTGAGGAGAGGGTCAAATCAACCCCTCGCAAATAAGTTTTTTTTATTAAACAACAAATCCATTTACATATCAATTTACAAATTAATTGACAAAGTAAAATTTACTTTCCATTGACTGCAATAACAATTGAGAAATTCCAGTGTTCTCTGCATACTTGAATCACATGAATACTTGATCAAAGGTCTCGAATGTTTTCCTGCACATAAATTCATTACAAGATAGTGATGGATGTTAAATAGGTCATAATTGATTTAAGTCCTGTAAAACTGAAAATTAGACTTTTGTAACTCACATGATTGATAGTAATAAATGAATAAAAACAAGTAATCTATTCTATGGAATACCACCTCATAATCCCATTCCATCCATCTGTGATTAAACAAAACAAAACAAAACTCATTTCATTTTGAGTAAAGCTGAACAAAAAGCCTCATAATCCATAGCATACACTCTGCAAACCCATTCAATATATACACCCATATAAAAAGGGTTTCATCACTGCATTTAGAAACTCATAACACAATTAATAAAACACACTTCCACCGTAAGATCTCCGAACACAACCACGGGTGAATCCTCAGCTGTCAAATTCTTTTTGAGATCCGTAATCAATATAACGAAATCAGCCAAAGCTTGAGAGGAGCTTCGATCGCCCATTGTGGTGACATTGTTGTATAAGCCACATCTTTGCTTCTGAATGCCATTGATTCGCCATAGTAACGATTCTGAAATCAATTTAAATCCATATTAAGATCTGCTTGTGCTAATCACACTAAATTAGAACCAAAACAGATTGCCACAGTTCGTTCTAAATAAAATTAGAAAGCTTTTGCAATTGCATGTAAAGAAGAAATATTCACTACATTTTTATGGCCTCAATATACTACCCATCACAGAAAATACACAATTTATGAACTAGTACATCTTTTTCCTCTACTCCTAATATGCCAGACTATGTGCTCTTCTATTCTGATCTCTATCAGGATGGCCCTGGGATATACTCAAATAGTCATTGTCCTCTGTCATTTCCTCTACATTCTGAAACTTAGCTGACAAATCGGAATTCAGAACTCTTTCTTTTTTATCAACGAGGATTAAAGGTCTGGTATTGAGTCAGCATTCAACTACAATACCATGGATTTGTATGAATATGGACATGGAAACAAGTACCTATGCCTCAACTGATCTGCTTTGGCCCTTGTTATTCTAAATCTAACTTGGCTAATCGTTGAAAAGAAAAACACAGAAAAACAAAACAGAGCAGAACTCTGCGAATTGGAGCACAAGAGTATAGGTTTTGCAATAAAACAGAGCAGAACTCTGCGAATTTGGAGCACAAGAGTACCGGTTTTGCATTAAAGTTATAGACAAATTGATCATAAATTCTTCACACACTCTAGCATAGATTAGTTCAAAAATTTATCTATTCTAACAATAGTGAGGTTAGAAAAGTGTAACCTAGGTTCAAATCTGCATCACTATATTCCAACACACAATTCTAGTTGCATACAATAATATGCTTCAAACTTTTGGTTTAACATAAGTATTAACGATAACAGTGTGATTCAGCCATATTAGACCAGATGAACAGTAACACTAGGAACAAGGATTTTAATAGTGTCTTACTAGAGAATGTCTTTACTGTCATGCCCTGCAGCTTGGCCAGCGCTAGAGCCATAAATGTTCATCTGGGCAGTTCTTTCTGAGCTACTCTCAATAGTCTTAACTCTTGATAGAATCTGTTCTCACTGGTCGTGACAGAGTGTGTACACACAAAACAGATAAAGCCCAAACCCTACCTCATAAAATGCTACAAATAGACTACCCACAATGAAATAAAACCGCAAAATTTAACCACATCTTGATTCCTGGGCTCTACAGTTTGCATGAGTTAGGCAGTGATCCGCATTTTATCTGCTATATTTTTTTCTTTCAAATTATATATATATATTTTTTAGTCAGTCACTGGATAAACAGAAATCAAACCGTGGTAAGAGATCAATCTTATCACCTACTCGATTCTCACAATGTAGACACAAATGGTTCTTTTCATTTCACAAAATTGAAGTATTTAGCAAATTACAATCATTAATATAATTTAATAATGATCGAAACCCATATTTACAACACATGCTCACATCTCTAGTCCTACTGTCCCGAAACTAAGACAAACACGATGGTTAATATCTACAGGGGTTGGACAGGGTTACATACGCACTCTGTGTTCCAAGTAAGCGAAAAATTATTTGCATATTTAACTATAACTTAAGCAGAGAAGAATCCCTCCTCAATGGCCGCCTGGAAGACATTCATAGGCTCTCTTAACTTTTCAACAAGCATACAAGCATACCAGAAGGTTGTGGTCAAATGATTTTGTGGTAAGAGGCAGCCTATAGCTCAAATCTTTAGCACAAATATTCTTATAGTTGACTTAACACATTTGATTAAAATGCAAAGTATCCATAAAATAGTTCTATTAACTGTTCACATAAAACAGAGCACAAGAGTATAGATTTTGCAATAAAACAGAGCAAAACTCTGCGAATTGGAGCACAAGACATCGAAACAGAAAGCGTCTGCATACACAGTTCACATAAAAATTCTAAGATATGGAAACAGAAAGCGTCTACATACACTGTTCACATAAAAATTCGAAGATATGGAAACAGAAAACATCTACAAACACAGTTCACATACCAGCGAACAGAAGGCAATTCGCCCAAGGCTTCATTTTCTTCTTTGGCAAGAACCTCAGCTTTAACTCTTCTACTTGTATTCTCCGCAATGTCTCCGCTACCTGTTGTATCGCCCGTTCCATTTCCTGCAAAGACGACCATTTACAAAACCTCGCCAGAACCAAGAATTAAAAGATAAATAATGCAAGCTAAGCTAGGTAGAATGGGAGCACACCAGCCATAAATTTAAAATTACCTGAGCAATAAATTGAATGAGGCAAGAATCGCTGGAGAAAGATCCCTCAAAAGCACATAGGGATTATAATTAAACAAGATCCCACTACGCCCCTCAAAACCCTAAGGTTTTAACAGCTCGAGACCACCGAGCTGTTAAAATTCACCGCAGAGAGTTCAACAGGAGTTCCTGCGCTATATCTGACGAATCTCAACCGTTCAGGAGCTGCGCTCAATGAACACAATAGATTATGCATTCCTTCTCAAATCTAGGGGCCGCACTAAGCTTTAATACTAAGTTTGAATCTATAACGGCCATTTACAGGCGCTCTAAGCTTTTTTTTGTTGCTAAGTTTGAATCTATAACGGCCATTTACAGGCTAAAGCTTTTTTTTTTGCTAAGTTTGAATCTATAACGGCCATTTACGCTTTTATGCCAAGTTTGAATCAATGACAACAATTTACCAGCCGCTCTAAGCTTTCGTGCTAAATTTGAATCAATGACAACCATTTACCAGCCGCTCTAAGCTTTTGTGCTGCGTTACTGGCTTGTCCAGCGACCTTTTGCTGACGTGTCGGTTGAGCCAATGACGTCGTGCCCGTTGAGCCACTGAAGAGGACCGAGTTCTCCATAAAGCCAATGGAGGAGTTAAGGTAGCCTCAAAAAAGTAAAACTTCCAAGAAAATGTTAGATTATTAGAAAAAACCTTCAAAGTGGTCAGTTTATGGTGTTTAAGACAATGTGTAATTAAAAAAATAAAAAATATTGTATAAAAAGGATTTTGGTAGGAATTTAAACTCCTTTGCCCCCTCTACCATCCATGTGTAGGGACAAGTCCCGGGGGTTGCCATCTTTGTCATGGACATGGGCTAGTACCCCTGGGCTACGAGCATATATGGCACGTGGCATGGTCTAAGGGGCCTTCTATTCATATCATGGCAAGGTCATGATAGGATCCCTATAGTAAATCTAGTCATTATTATTATCTTTAGATCATGAGAGGCCATGATAGGATCCGCATAATAATTTGTACCAGGTAATGATGATGGCATGGTGGTGCAAACATAGACAAAAAATTTGTCTTTTCTATTACTTTTTAAAATTGTCAAAGTTGTGGCAATGGTAGTCTTGGAGTTGTATATGAATGGTATGTGTTAACCCATTTACTCTATAAAAAATCTCAAAAGCTTGTTGCTACCAAATCTTATTGTGTCTTATATGGATTTATAGATTTGTGGGTTCTATGAGCACAACTTTGAGGTCTATTCACCCTACGAAGCATCTTGTAAAAGTCCTTAATAAAATAACTTTAAGAATGAGGAGTTTGATGATTTAATATTCTAATACCATGTTCTAAAAATAGAACTCACAAGAAGAGAAATCTAACAAGTAATACCAAATACTTTTCACAGGAGAAAGGCAATCAAAAGAGTTGATATATTGCTAGAAAATAATTAATAATGCACAAATATTATAAGAATACACTATTTAAACATTCCAATAACCACTAACTTCCACTCAAAATACAAATTTAATTATGAAATTACCAAACAAAATAAAAAAGTACATCTTATCGAAATATATAACCTTATAAGAAATTAATAAATCACAAATATTATAATAACATATCATTTATACAATCCAATAACCATTAACTTCTTACATAAACAAATATAGTAGAATTGGATGAAGCATTGCTCAAATGAAGTGATTTAATGAGATTAGAAAAATAAATGTTCTATGCAATTACCTCATAATCTCATTCCATCTGTGATTAGCTTTTTGCCCTTCACTAACTACCTACAGAAAAAAATAAACCCATTTCATTTTAGTGAAGCTGAAGAAAAAGCCTCATAATCCACCTACCTTACCAAATGACATATTTCACTTGTAGATCAACTTCTAAATTCCCTCTCAATTCATGCTTCCTTACAGTTCAAGGCCAATGGACTTCAACAATTTCATAATGATTCAGCATGAGTGATTTTACAGTTTTATCTAGACAAGCAATGGATGATATTTTTTGTTTGGCGCAAAATAATGTGCTTAGAGCATTTTTAAACAATTGCCAAGGAGTATTTCATAAATCAAAATTGCTCAAGCTCATAATCCCTAAATGTACGCACTGAAGGATATTAAAATAGTCTCTGTGTGTACTCTGTGGGAATGGAGCAAACTTGAGGGATTTTCAAGATATAAAGAAAATGGAAGTGCATAATATATAATGTGAAACAACACCAAAATGTATAACAAAACAAATTATGGACAATTAAACTTATTTCATGATATCCAAAAATTTAGTTTGTAATTACTAATTATGGCTCTAAGACTAACAAATTCTATGGTTATCTTTACTATGAGCCACGAGGTGTGACAGTCTTGATGCAATCAAACATATTTTGCAGTCAATGTGCAATACTTATAGGGATGACACTTCTTGCATGAAACGTGTAGGGTATAATCACTGCTTTTGAGCATTCATGTCACGTCTCGGACTCTGATGCAGATTGGTTTTGGTTTTGTGTGATTTGTTATATGATCTGATGTGTGTGGTAGAGTAATAATGAATACTATGGTGTTTTGGTGTGGTGATATATGAAAGTGTTTGCTTAAATTATGAAAAGTTGAATAGTATTGAATGTGTTCTACTTTGAAAATGAAGCAAAATAGAATAGAAATATTTGAATTAATGTATTATATTGTTTTGATTTATATCTTTATGGGATACTAATTTAGTTTATTGTTGTGTGCCTGAGTGCACTTGAGATGCAGGTGGTCAAAGACCAAGGGTGTGATTAAGGAGAGGAGGTTAGCTTCTTGACAGGATAAAGCAGGATGTCCTCTCGATCACACACGAGCACTTAGATTCATGTAGATTGCATTTAGGAATGACAATTTTAGTTTGATTGTTTTGATTATTTGCAAATTAAATAATGATTAGTCAAATTAAATAAATAGTGAAATATAAACGTAATAAAGTAAAATAATTAATTTTAATTTTAATTTAATTATAGATTTCGTTTTAAATGATTTTACATGTTAAAATCTGAGTGAGTATGTTATCCTTCTTTTAACTTGTGTTGATTTTTGAGTTAATAAATTAACTAATAGTTAGAAGATATTTATTTAATTATTGGATAAATATTAACATTGTAAAATTAGAATTAGTTTTGGGTAAATATTTTCTAGAAAGGGGATTTATTTGTAACTAAATTGAATATTATTTTATATTTTTCATCTAAGCACGAGAAATGGAAAAAGATAAGTTATATCTTATTTTTATTTTAAAAATCTTTTTTTCAAGATTAGGTTTAGAAACGGAAAAAGGGAAAACTTTATTAGGGGAAAATAATTCCTGAGAGAGATAACTGTTCTTGGTATTCTTCTTGAAAATAATACTCTGCAAAATAGCTTTAATGGCTGCCAAGTAAATGTTTTTCTTTCAAAAGTTTCAGAATGTTTAAAATCAGTATGAGCAAGGAGTTAATAAAGTAACAGGAAAAGGAGAGGAGGAGAAGAAGCTCTCTCAGAAAGCAAGTTCCAAAAGAATGTTCAAAGAGAGAAGATTTGACTGGAGAGCAGCTACAACTGGAAGCGAAATATCCAGGTTTCTAATTCTCTTTCCATGAATTTAATTCCCAAGTGTTTGAAATATAATAGTATTGCTGAAAGATTGAATTTCAAGTGTTTGAAGTTGTTTGCAAAACTGTGAAATTGGTAGAAATTTCCCATTCTTTTGTATGCATTTGAAATAATTTGCACAACTTCTCCGTTACCAGATTGGGGCTTCTTTCCTTAGCAAATCGTGGTCCATAATCTTGTTTCTGATTATTAAATCTTTATACATAAATTCTGAAATATAAATATATATGTACATATATATACATATTTATATACACATACTCCCTTGTACATGTATATAAATATATATATATATACCCAATTTTTAAAGCTTCTGGGAACGCAACAATAGATTGAAAGCTATTCTTTGGAGTCTTGTATTTTAATGAAGTAAGAAAGTTATGAATTGGGGCTATACCCTAGCCTCGTCCCATGGTTGAAGGGGGTTGCGCTATGGAGGGACAACACCCTCCATAGGCCCTGGCTTGTGGAGGTGGCGTTGCCCCCTCATAGGTAGCGCCTTCCCCATGGGGAGAGGCGTTAACCCTTTTGTTGGTATAAACTATGTTATTCCTTACCTGATAGAGTTTTCTCTGAAACTTACGTTCGAATTCTTTTAGAATTTTCGTTGTTTGATAACTATGAATTAGGTAGGTATATATATGTATGTATGTATGTATGTATGTATGCATGTATATATATATATGTATGCATATATATATACCTAATTCATAGTTATCAAACAACGAAAATTCCAAAAGAATTCGAACGTAAGTTTCAGAGAAAACTCTGTCAAGTAAGGATTGAAAGCTATATATATACACATACTCCCTTGTACATGTATATATATACATATATACATGAATATATATATACATACATACATACATATATGTATGTATGTATGTATATATATATATATACGTAGCATTGTGTATATGTATATAATATATTCATTTATAAATATATTATGTATATATATATACATAATAAACACATACAAATTTGGGTGATAAACTTTTATATCTAAAAACTTAGAGGGATGTAAAATATATACATATATATAACTCTGCATATAGTAGGAAATATGTATACATATACAAATATGGATATCTATATTGCCTTTCTTTTTCAAAATTGTTTTTATTTTTGAATAATGGTGCACTGTATGGATTACCATTTATCATTGTAAAACTTAATGAAATATATATGACTTTATAAAGAGCTGAAGATGGATGTTTTATTAGTTAGCAAATGTATTCTATAGAAAATGTATTTATAAACTAGTGAATTTTCTAAATATAAAACACGAAAATATATATATAAATATATTATTGCACCTTAATTAGATGATATTATTGGTATTATCTCCACTGGGAGAGTGATTAGTTTCCAACCTGAATTATGTAACTCTGAATAAAAGTGAGTGAAACTGCTTTCTTTTATTTAAATATAACTTATTATTCTTTTTCGTAAAAGTGTAGACATACTCCTATTAAATAGGAAGGTAATCTGTAAATTATGATTTTACCCCATACTTATAAGGCTGAATAGAGTAGTTTTCTTTTTCTGAACTTATATAAATTACTTACTTTGATCAAATTATTTAAATAGAAAATAGAACTTGTGAGTTTAAGCATGCTCTTTACAAAAGATTGATTTTAGATTGCTTAGGGAATTTCAATATAAATTGTATGGAAATATCTCTCAAATAGAGTGTGTTTATGAAAAGCCATTTGGAAATCTTTGTGTGTACATTGAATTGTGATGGAATTCCTTTGAAGTAGAAATGTCTATAATTGAATGAAAACTATAGATGAAAAATGCATTATTTATTATTTTTTTATGAGAAACTTCCAGGACAGGATGCCGAAGGTGGACCCACAGAGACGATAGTTTTACCTTTTCTAAAACTATCATTTATTTTATTTATGCTTGGCCAAGCACACACACCATTGAAATAGATGGAAATAAAAGCCTAGAAATAAATGTATATAGGTCTCTGCCACCACCTGTTTGCAAGAAATATGTTATTCTCATGTTAGGAATGCATATAGGCATCAGGCTTGCATTGAGAGTCCCCTCATGCTTTGTTGTTCCAGGTTACTAGGTTCCTCGTGCAGGGCCGGGGATTTCTTCGAGTTAGGAAGAAACCAGGGGAAATCATGCACTTGTGGTTGGGCGAAAAAGGTGCCTTGATCACACTCTTGGCCCCAACTTGCAAGAAGACCAGTGGTGTCACGACGGTTGAGGTTTAGATTTTCTTATGCTATAGATGTATTCATGTATTATTTTTGAAAGGCTTGTATGGCCCACTTGTAAAAGTAACTTTAATTGACATTCATTATTGTAACATTGAAATAGATGTATTAAATGAAAGATTTTGATGTAACATTGAAATAGATGTATTGATTGAAAGTAATTGATTTCATTTGAATATGAATGAATTTATGGAAACTCATTGATACGCTTTTATCATATGCATATGTATCGATGTAAAGATCTTTGATGTAGATGCAATATACTTATCTTGGATACATGAAATGGAATTTATTACTACTTTTGCTTTTGAGCTCTTTTGGGAAGCTCTTGTTCTTTACATCATTTACTTTTACTTTACTTGAAATGTAATGAGTTTTTGGCAACATATATGCTTTAATGAACTTCATCTTTCGAGCGTTACAATTCATCCTTCAAGTAAATATCATTTTGTACATTTTCCTTCATAGGTTGCATGAATGACATACTAACATTATTACTTCAACTAAATCTATTTATGTAGTTCATTGGTCTAATTTTAAAAAGATGAATGTGATATGCAAATAACTAGATCCGAACCAATCCATTGAATTATTGCAACACATGTAATTTTTTCTACACAACTCCAAAATATAACATAGATTTTAATGTCATTGGAAACATTTCTTATCATTTTCAAATGTAAATTATGATTTGTAATGCAATGGAAAGTTATACATAATTAGCGTGGATTTTTTATAAAGGTGGCACATCACATATAGAAAAATGTATTCATAGTAGAAAAAATAATAAATTACAAATTATTGTTCTTGTGACAAAGTTAAGTACTCAAGATGATAAAATGCTTACAATTACAAAATCAAAGAGCACAAAAAAAAAGTATAGATAAAAGTACTGAAAAGGATAAAATACTTAGAATTATAAAATCCAATAGAACAAACAAAAAGTATAGCTAAAAGTGAAAATTACAAAGAACTACCATAAGAAGAAGAAACATTGTCAACTTCCTTAGAAGAAATTGGATCCAAAATGGATGCGAATGCTGGAGATGTGGTAGGGGTTCGAGGAGGAACATGCCTATATAGGTATATCAATGCTCTAAAGACCTCTAAGATCCTAGTTGATAGATTTTGACCCAAGTGGGTAGTATGTGTATGCAAAGCATGCGTGAATACAAGTTCACAATTATTGGTCAAACCCATTTGTATAGCATTTTTATTGGTCATTGTCACCTATAGATTCCCTAGCTATGTCATAATATCTTCTTCTTTATCGTCTATAGTAATTTTCAATTACTTATTGGGCAAAAATAGAATAATATTGGATCCCACTTTTGTATTTCTTTTAATTTTTAATTGCTTTGTGTTATGTTCCTCAAAAAATGAGATTGCATTGGATTTGGGGTTTCTCTTACCCTTATCTCTTCAGTCTTCTATTTACTCTATCATAATAAGCATTGGTTCTTCCTCTGTGTTTTATTCCTCTACAATGAACTTGGGGTTTCTCGCAAAAAATGACAGAGATTATGCTGGTCAATGATGGACATTAATTGGTCAAGATGAGTGATAGTTCTATCCTCCCACATTTTTCTTCATCTTTGCAATGTTAACTCCTCCCATAGTCTTTTTCTCTTACACTTATCTCTTCAATCATGTGTTTACTCTAATGCAATGAGCACTAGTTGTATAGGATAGTATCACAACACAATTAAGTATGGGTGTCTAATTGCAAGAAAGAAAAATTAGGGGAAGCAGAGTAATAAATATGGGCGCCTAATTGCATTTTTGTCCTTAATTTAAAAATTTCACATGGTGATCTTAATGGCATTATTGATAATTAAAGTAAACAAGTGATCACAAGGGATGCAATTTGAAGCACATTTTTCCAACACATTGAGATGAAGGTACAAGTGTAATGGTAGGGGTCTATTCAATGCACACATGACAAAGATTTCACTAAATCTTGTACATACCAAAGTTAATACAAAGATAAGTGAAATGATTATTTAGAAGGAGATATGCTCCGAAAAGATTTTCTCAAGCATGACAAAGATTTGAAATGCCATTTCTAAGCCCGGTGTCAAGATATAAACTATAAAGCTTTTATATATTAAATTTTGCTATTGTGTAGGTGTATTTAACATCGTGTTGCAGGGTGTACAAGCCTTATTTTGCAATGATGGAGCTATTAAATGTTCAAGCATGTGAAAGGCCTGCCTCATGCTAATTCTACCATCTTTCTGTTGGTGATAAGCATACAGGATGGTCATACCTAAGAGCACCTTGCATCATCAATTGGTAAAGTGTGTGGTTGGAGTGATTTAAATATTCCCCATAATCACTTTCATTTTTCAAGGCTGCATTTTTGGGTTGTATCTATGTTTCCTGAAGGCTTTTCAATTGAGGAAGGTGAAACCTGTGTGTGTCTTCAGGCTTGCAGTAGCTGTAAGAGGTATATCATGGAGTATTCTCCTCGAAACTATAGGGCTTGTTTTCTAGTGTAGGAATGGGAGGAGCCCTTCTCAGACAACGTTGGGGATGATCAACTTTGCATGGTCTTCAAGGTACACTACTACCAATTTCGCAAAAAAGTATAAAGCGGGTAATAGGGGATGAAATTCTCTATCCTTAGGCAAGGATAATTTTGTTCCTCTCTCAAATGTTATTTGTTTTTCTCTCAAACATATTTGATTTAGTGCAATCTCTTCCATTTCTAAAGGTGATTGTTAGTAAGGTGGTTAAGGATGGTTTTTTGGAAAACAATGGTTTGAAAAAATTTGTGCAAGGGTATGACCTTTGGAAGGGGTAGGGGTACGTTGGGGGACTTTTCCCTCAACATTTTCTATTACATAGGCATACATATAATTCTACGTATGATGCCATTAAGAATACTCTTGAGATGTAGAGTTTGAGGTATTTACAACAGTCCCTTGATAGGCATATTGTGGAATTGGGTGAAGAATTGACAGAAGGAATAAGGACAAGGGTGAGCGTGGTACTAGCTTTGCTTTCGCATGAGCATGGTGAACTTGTTATCCCAGTTGCGGCCTCCCAAGACACCGCACTGGTTGTTGTGCGTCAAGCTTCTCAGGAGGTGCTAGCAAAGGACATTACAAGTAGTTCTCATTTCCAGAACCATGGATCCATTCCTAATATGAATGTAGCCTCATTTCAATAGGGTGGGTTTGAAGAATTAAAAGAATATCAAGATGAAAATGAAATGCAGGTTGCTCAAATGAAGGAATAATGGTGATTGCATCAATACAATTTTTTTGATTATGCTTATTTTGAATTGATAGTTTGGGAATAGTATAGAAAGGAATCCAATATGGGATATTATTATGAAATGTAAATTCAATGCTGGGTGATAGAATTGTAAGTAGGCAATGTATTTAGTCAGTAATTTTAGGGTTTAAATTGGTAATCATCTTATTGTTTGGTTGATAAATAGCAGACGTAAACTTTTGTACATGAAACTATTTCCTATATATTAAAATATACATGCATAATGCATTTTGCTTAAAAACAATATTATTTAAAGATATTATTTAGATTTAAATTTATCAATTATTTTAAACTTTATATAAATTGGATCATTATCACTCTAATATGCTTTTGATTTATAAATATAATATGTTTGTGTGTTTACATTACACCAAATATGGTCAATTAGTGGTTTGGAGAGGTGGTTTAATTTATATAATAGAAAATGCATACTAGACTATTGTAATGGTTAAAGAGTGATTTTTTTTGCTATTATCTATAGACATGTCAACTTGAAGATGCCTACAATATATAAGGTCAATGGTAGATTTACATAGGAGAATACTTCATTTGTGATTGCTATAATTTTTGTTAGCGGTGTATTAGGTCTTGCATATAGATTACATATGTTGATAGATCATTAGTTGTCAAAGTTATTGTTATTGTTATAACTTCTACATTTTTTGTTTTATGAACTAAACTTTTTTTGAAATTAATAGATTAGTTTTAGTGAAAGTTGAACACCACGTATGTGATATGTTGAACTACAAAGTATGGGTGTCCAACTTTTATCAGTGCAATTGCTATAACATTGTGCTAATCTTTTAGATTGTTGATGTCCAATTCGTGGATCATTAAATTTGATATAAACAATGTTGAAGTTACTATATATTTCATGTATGCTTCAAATGTTCCATCTAATCCATTGACTAGTCCATCTTTTGTGTCGTAATTACCAACATGCATTTCAACTAGCATATTAGGTTTTAAGAATATGTAAGATGGTAGATTTATTGTATGGTCATAGAATGGAATTGCATTACAATTGTCATCATATTCATCAACTGCATTCAATATAATTAGTTCTCCATGTGTGATTGATAGCATATTTTGATTGTGTGTGTTGACATCTTTTCTTGTAAAGAAGAGGAAAGGGAATCTTGGGTCGATTGTAAACAATTTTTATTTAAATACACCAAGTCTTCAATTATTTACGATCCTATTCAAAATCTATTGAGTATCATAACAAATTTTTCATAATTTTATCACATAATTGATTGCAATGCATAGTATTTTATATTTTGTTTCCAAACGTTATATGGAATCAATTCATTTAATGTTGGGGAATTCTCAAATACTAAAGAGTCTTGTATAGGTTGTACTTGGTAAAGATCACCATGAAAAATTGTATCAAAATTTTCAAAATAGCTAGTAGGGGTTTGCATTATCTCGTAATCATTTATCAATGTAACGTAGAAATATTACACCCACTAGAGAAATTTCATCTATCAAGACTACACGGAGTTGTTGATAATGCTTTGACATTACGTTCAATATTTCAGAACTCAATGGAATAAATTATGACTTGTTAAATGACATGTGTAATGTTGAGTGTATTGTGATTCCACCTATGTTGTATGTTGCCTTTCCTGTATATGCAAAAATTAGGCCTTTTGGTTTGTCTAGATCATTATCAATAGATGTGTTATATATGTGAATAAGGGTTTGATATATGGATTTTGCGGTAAATATCTTACACGTTCTAGCTCTTCTTGTTAAGAACAAGTGTAATGATGCTTTGTTATTATTTTATTTTTTTCAACATGATATCTTTTATAATTGCTTATTGTTCTTCATTTAACATTTGTCTCGATCTATAGTATTTAGTATTATTGATAACTTGAGGATGTTTTGCAATTTCAAAAATCTTTTGAAATATTTTGTTTGGTTTGCTAAGTTTTATTGTTTCAATATCTAATTGTATGTTTATTGTTCTCTATGCAATGTATGATTTTCAGAAAACATTTGATTTTGAATGAGATCATTTTTTGTATTGATTTCAACAATAGCTTTGTCAATGTCACTCCACATGTCGTTGACCTTGTAGTTGTATTTTATGTGATTTGGTCTAATAATATTTTCATGATATAAATAAGCACTATGCCATGTTTTGAAACCATTTATAAGTGTTTTTTCACTCATTGTAAATGAAACGTAGAGTAGTAATTCTTCTCTACAATGGTTTTCTAAGTCAATATGTTTGTGAGTTGCTTGTTGTGAAGACATTTATTGTAAATTGAGTAAAGTATTACCAATTTTACTTATCATATTTATAGAATCGATACTATTTTTCTCGTGATCTTTACGTACTATTTTGAATGCATTTTTCATTGACTTGTCTACTTTTCTCATATAAGAGTTACAATACATTGTTGCAACATATGCATTCAAAACAAATTGTGCATATGTATTTGCTTTTCATATTTCTGGTAATGTTTTAGCAAAGATATTATTCCATATGTGTAATGGTTTCCTCTTCAAAAATATTTTAGGCCTATAGATTGTAGATTTGATGGAAATTATGTTTTCATCTTCATTAATATGACATTTCTTCTAGGAAAATTTGAAAGGAAAATGAATTGTCATAGTTTTCTTGTTGTAAAATGGATAATATTTTTGTTGTTATCGAAATTTTATTTTCTTCATTATTTTTAGATGATTCAAGAATTGTAGTTTTATTCATTGGCGGGAGTGGAAAATTATATCAACAAGTTTGTTTTTTGACTTTCTATATTTTTTTGTGTGGTGGTGTTTGTGTACGATAACTATATCAGGATGTAGATGTCCATTGTTACAAGTAATGTAGTTGTCTACAAATTGCTCAATAGTTGCATTACTATCTTTGCAATAAATTGGTGCTTCTCTAATCCACCAAAGGAAAAGATCATGTTCATTTCCACGATTTTGAAATTTAGTTATAGAGAAATAATTTGAAATGATTCCAAAAAAGGAATTATTTGTTAATATCAATTTTTTTATTGCATTAATTCTATGCCTATAATAGTGTGCACATGTGATAGGATATCTTCTTATCAATTAAATTTTTTCATCTTTGTTTCTAGTGTTGTATTATTGTTGATTCATTATTTTTTGATATGTATGATGTAACTCTTCAAGTGTTTTTGTTAATGGTTCCCAAAAGTGTTCAACACTTGTAAATGTAATAAAAAAGTAGGCGGTCCAAGTTGTATCATCACAAATAGATTTTTTTAATTGATATAAATATTTTGGAGATATTCTTATTATTTTGAAACAGACATAGCCAATGTCAGATTTAAGAATATTTTCTAAATTAGGTTTATGTTTTACATCTTTTGCTACTAGCTTTCTACCTTTTAGTTGACCTTTACATAGTCTTACCAATATTGTGGATAAGACTTGGTTCTATTATATAATTTTAATGGTCTTGAAGAATAGATTTTTTGTATGGTAAGCAAATTTTCTATTTAAATGTTGTAATTCCCATTTTACATTTTTTTGGTATGAATATCTTTTGGTGATGTCTTCATCACGTGGGCTGCCAAAGAACAATGTAGGAAAATTCATTTCTTCAGTATATTTATCTTTAAATATTTCAATAGCATTATTTCCGTCTACTAGTGCAATTTCTATGATCTTTTCTTGCATTTCATGTATGTATTTAGATTTAGTGAAACCATGTATCAATTTGTATATCACTTTCAACATCAGTTTCACTTGTACTTCTTTCATTGGTTGTGTCATTTGCATTATTCAATTGAAGAATTGGTCTCCAATCTTTGTTTGTTTGAACATTTTCCATTTTGTATAATTTTTCTTGCATAATTATTTCAAAGATTTCATATAATCATAGTTATGCATAACTTTCCTATTTTGTATGCATTTTTACATTGTAGTAATATTTTAAGAGAAATAGCAATTGTTGACATTTCATTAGTAGAACGTGGTAATGCTCTTTGTATAATATTTGTGTTAAAACTAATACATTTATAATAGATCCAGTCAACCCTATTTGAGATTTTTTATATCCTAATTGTCATATTTGTGCAAATGTAATTCTAAGTGAAACTAGTCACTCTTCTATGTGTAAGCATTGCTACACATTGCAAAGGATTATATGTTTGAATATAATCTAGTTTTGCATATTGAGGTAATTTTGATTGTTTCAATGATTCTATGCATTTGTAACAAATATAGTTTGCTAATATAATGTCTATTTGTTGACAAGGTGTAATACATATGCATTTCTTTCTCTTTCAAAGTTGTAATGTCTTTTTTGAAATGCAACATTTGACAGATTGAACATAATATCTAAGTATATCTTCATTTTTTTTTTTAACATTTCTATTGGTGATATATTGTATTTATTACAGTTTGTAGATATTATATTTTTTGTACATATTTGTTTCTAGATTTTTCATAGTGATTTGAACTTATAATCTCAAAAAAATTCAATTTGAGTGGATGAAGTTAACCTATGTATATTAGTATTTCTAATCAATTGTTTAATTTGATGAAGTGTTGCATTTGAATAGCTATTCGTTGAATGGAATTCATATGGTAGAAGTCCATGAAGAGGATTTATATCATAGAAAAGGATAGAGTATGATTTTGCATTAAATGATTCATTGAAATGCAAATATTTTTGTAGAGAAGGGGGATTCGCTACTCACGAGTTCTCTTCATTTAGAGAGCCTCATAGGGGAACTGCCATAAACTACCCTAGGAACAGTGTGAGAGTTCTAGAATCAAAAAGAGCAAGTCACAAAGATTTTCTGGACAAATTGACAAGCTCTCGACCATAGGACGTCAATGCAGAATACAAACGACAACGCAACACGTTGGCGTCCTAGAGGTGCGTTGACGTCTTGTATGGACCAGAAATTGAATTTATCATAGAAAATGACAAAGTGACTACTTATACTCTAATTATAGAGAACTTCAAAAATGTAGGAAAATAATAGAATATTACAAAACTGCAAAGAAGAGTATGAATGATAAAGATAAAGAGAAGAAAGGAAAGAAGATGCTCACAACAATCCAAGTAATGAAGCCTCCAGCTAGTAGATATATTCAATACCTGTGTCTATAATATTTGGAGAAAGTGTTGGAGTTGTATAGGGGTTGTCCTCAGTCAAACCCCCGTTTCGGTGTTCCCACCTCCATGGACAACCAAAAGATAGAAAGAGTGTAACCAAAATGGAAAAAAGCGCATGGTGAAAGCAAAACCCACTTCAGGGGTAGAACCCGCACCACCAAGTATAAGTGATAAAAGCAATCCCTACTCAAGGAGGAGAACCCATATCACAAAAGAGGTGACAAAAGCAATCCCTGCTCGAGGAGGAAAACCTATATCACGAAACAAGAATGCAATAGATAGGGGATATCGAATCCTAGGATGGTCAAAAGCATGAAGTGAAGGAGATGAAGCTGTGAGGCTTAAGGAAGCCAAAGAGGGAGAGCAAGGACAAAAGAGAGAAGTCTACGAGAGCCAAGAGGTATACAAAGAGTGTTGTAGAGAAAGCTATCAGAGCTTAGGAGTGCTGCTATAAAAAGTGAGAGATTTGTGTAAGCAAGAGAGTAAAGAGGAAAAGAGAGGCCAAGAAGCTAGAGTGAAGCGAGAAGCAAAAGAGAGTTGCAAATGAAGTGAAAAGGTAGTATTTAAGGAAGGAAAAGAAGCTTCTTGGGCAGTTACAAGGCATCTCGAGCCGTTACCACCGACCAAAGGAGGTAACAAGTGGCAAGCATGCACAAAAATAGTCATTTGAACGTTGAAACGTCATAGGGCACTAGCACAGCACACAAACGCCCATGCAGTGCACTAATGTCCAGACACGTCACACTACAAAAAAACACGAACGAGAGAAACACAAGGTTTGATGAAAGTTTGGCGCACAAGGGTGGTTGTTGAAAAGGGGTGTTGGAGCATCTTGAGAATGAAAAAAGGTTGATGCAGGGGCTAAAATGAGCCTACACAAGATGCTAAGGGAGCGATCACTAAGGTGGATACAAAAATACATGTGAAATTGCAAGGGGTGCAATTTTATGACTATACAATTTCTTTGCCATTGTGAGTGACCAAAGCTTTATTTGTATACCTATCCATTTGGATAGCCACACAATATAAAATATTTCTCCACATAACCCAATTTATTCATTATTTGTAGTTGGCATAGCTGATTTTTGCATTCTATGAAAATAAGTTTCAAAGTTTTGTATTTGATGCAATTGATGTAATGTATTTGGATGTAACTCATAGTTATATGACCAAATTTCTTCTAGATCATTGCCTTCTAAAACATAATTTCAAAAGTAATCAATTGTTCCATTACATAATTGAATTGATGTGTAGTGATTATTAAGTAGAAATTCTAATGAATCAAAAAGACAATCTCCTACATTGTATTTAAATATATAATTTCTAAATAGTCCTTCAATTCTAAGTGCATTGTCAATATTATATAGTTGAGAGTGATTTTCTAATCTATATTTTTCTACATCTATTATTTATTTTACTTTTGTTTGTTTATATCCTATTTTTCTCTTCATTTTTGTGGAAAAATAGAATCGTGTAGCAGTATAACAAAAGAGGTGTAATGTAGGTCAGTTATATATATGAAGTAAATACTCATTGAATTTGTACTTGTGTGTAACCTCTACAATAGTATTTTCCTCTGATCGTCTTCTCTTCTTGCTTGAGGTTTTGTAATACAAAAATGTTATTGTTACTTTTATAGAAATGAAATTGTAACATTTGAACCTTATTGACATTATATATTTTTACTTATATTATGCAAAAATTAATATAAATATCTACTAGTGTTTGTTTTAATTTTAACTTATGATGATAAAAAAATTATTTTTTGGTCATATTCAATACTTTTGTTCTTGGTAGTATATAGCAATTGTTACATAACAAATTTATTATCACAAAATTAGATAATGACTAAATCAAATATTTTTCATGTGCAATGATATCAAATTTCCTAACTTTCACTATATAATTTAACTTTTTATATTGTCAAATCTTTTGTTACTAATTTTCACTATTTTTAAGAGGAATTTTTATTTTAATTAATATATTTGAATTAACTTTGTATGAAGTTGGCAGTTCGTAATTTACATCTATGAATCTGATGAATGATTTGACATTAAATATCTTAGATGTAATGGAAAGTCCATATATAAAACTATGTAAGCACATTGTTATATATAGAGATCAAGTAATTATTATTTTGTACATTTTCCTTCATAGGTTGCATGAATAACATACTAACTTGATTACTTCAACTAAATCTATTTATGTAGTTCATTGGTCTAATTATAAAAAGATAAATATGATATATGCAAATAAGCATTCGAACCAATACATTGAATTATTACAACACATGTATTTTTCTACACAACTCCAAAATGTAGCATAGATTAAATAATGTCATTAGAAACATTTTTTATCATTTTAAAATGTAAATTGTGACTTGTAATACAATGGACAATTATACATAATTAGCCATGGATTTTTTATAAAGGTGACACATCACATATAGCAAAATGTATTCATAGTATAAAACATAATAAATTACAAATTATCATTCTTGTGATAAATTTGAGTACTCAAGATGATAATTTATGTTTACAATTACAAAATCAAAGAGCACAAACAAAAAGTATAGCTAAAAGTACTTAAAAGGATAAAATACCATAAGAAGAAGAAACATTGACAAATTCCTCAGAAGAAATTGGATCCAAAGTGGATTTGGATGTTGGAGATGTGGTAGGAGCTCAAGGAGTAACATGCCTATATAGGTATAACAATGCTCTAAAGACCTCTAAGATCATAGTTGATAGATTTTGACCTAAGTGGGGAGTATGTGCATGCAAATCATGCATGAATACAAGTTCATAATTATTGGTCAAACCCATTTGTATAGCATTGTAAACATAGGAAACTGCCTCACATTCTTTTAACATGTCATGAGGGAATAAACCCCCAAAAAGATCATCACCAATGGTTTCAACATAATCAACAACAACTTTAGTGTAGACATTTGGTGGAAGTAAGATAATCTTTAATTAATTCATATGCTAACTTATCTAGGAAGTGTGAATTGCGGACCAAGTCCATGCAATTTGATAGAAAGCATGAAACTACATCTAAGTAGTAAACCACTCTATTGTCACCCTTAAGAAAATCTTCACCTAATATGAATTTGAAGGCCTCCTCAATGTGCGGGTAGTCCACAAAATTTTTTTTATTCCAATACATTGAAATCAATTGGACCTAGAATTGGCAATTCCCATTTTTATCATGGTATGTGTATATGCCTATTCATTGCCTTCTTGCTTATTCTGATAGGATGCAAAGATGAAAGGGTGAAATATGAAAATTGAAAAAAATAAAAATTATAAATATGAAATTAACAATCTTGGAAGAAAAGTTAGTCGCTCTCAGGGTAGTGCACTTGGCACATAGACTTGTTATTGGAAAGATCAGTTATGATCAATGTTGAGTTGGCAACATCCTAAAAATTCGCATGTGCATGACCTAATTCCTTGTGTATCTTAGAAGGCATCGCTTGGGAAAATTCTGATAAATGATTGCATACCTTATCCATATGTTGGACCTACATGTTTAATCCTCTTATTATTTTACATGATTGATAGTTGTTGCCACATATCTATTGAGTCTTTGGATAAGCTTTGTTAGTGCAAGTTTTTGTCCTAGTTCTGGTCCTCCTGGATGTTAGGACTCATTAACCATATTAGTTGTGTACTCATGAAGACCCTATAAGGGAAGGTATCATAAATGATGTCTTGAAATATTTCTAAGATGTTCCTTGATATAGTATTTGAACACATCATAAGAGATCTTAATAGATTCTTGCAATGTGATATTTCCTTTAAAGTATAAGGCATATTGTAAACCACATGAAAATTATGTGATGAAAATTAGAGAAAATTAAAGCCAAGAGTTTGGTCTCCCAGGTTGCATTTAAGTAGAACTAACGCTTAAAAGGAGAACTTATGTTACATTAAAATTTGCATAGTGCCTTTTAAAGGAATTTGTTTTGTAACAAGAAATGAGCATGTGAATGTGTGATAACATAAGAGGGAAATGAATGCATGTAGGCATCCTAAGGTTATCAAAAACATGAAAATAAAATAGTTAGATAAAAAAGCATATGCATGTCATACTAAATGTGCATTGAAAATTCTTTGAGTTGTTCCAACTTTTGTAAGGTGCATACTGATATATTGAAGGTAAACCTAAATGATAAGAGCTATGTGTTGCATGATTATAGTACATTAGAATATTAAAAATTGTTGTACTAGCTTGAAGTGCATGGTACCTCACTCTTGTAAGAATGTATTTTTGGATGTAGGAATGAAGAATGATAAAGTTTATGTCGACCTAGCAGGTCATTCAAGATGGTGATGTATGTCCCTAGATTGCATTCTTCATAATATGTGTGTAAACCTTTATGGTTAACTCCTTGTAGAATATTGAGGAAGTTGTATGGATCCAATGTATTTGACATATTTTGCATCTGTGGCCATAGTTGGTTAGCTTATCCGAGCTTTAATGAGATATTGTGTGGTAGAATGGATCCTACCTCATGTGTGACCTTCTAATGTGAATTGTGATGATTAGATGACCCTAACTTGAAAAGCAAGGGTAACTAAGTTATAACGTAAAATGAAGATCATTAATGACTTTGATATGTTGACCTACATAAGCATCTGGATGTCATTGTATCAAGATTGTGATAGTGACTTGAGATGTAGATTGTGTAGACCCTTAAGTGGGTAGCTCTTGCATGACTAAATGAAATGTCATCTCTTGCATAAGATAATGTGTTTTTGTTTGAAAATATTAGTACCATTGCATGACTTATCTTTTGAACATGTAATCAAGTGATCATATGCTATAAGTCTTGGAATTCCATATTTGATTATTGTACTTTGTACTACTTGATGTAAAATTTGAGTTGACTAAGTGGCAATGTTAGCAGGTAGTCAAACTATGAAAATTGATCAACTTGACATTTGGAAATGAATGTAAATTATTACTTGGACATTATGTTCTATGATAGAAAATAGCTATTGGATTTATGTTCTTTAATTTATTATTCATAATGTCATAATTGATTTATTGGAGTGAATCTAACTCTTGCATATAATGTGAATTCCTCTTTCATATGTCTTCTTGCATTACATTGAAATGAAAATATTTGAGTATTGAAAAATACATGGAAACATTGCATGAGCGTACAACTAGAAATGATTTGATTTGTGAATGTGATTGGGTATGTTCTCTAGCGCTTCTTGGATGAAAGGTTCCGTGTAGCTATTTACTCCCTTTGTGTGATTAGTGTGGACACTCAGTTATGTGAAGTGTTTCAAATTAATGATTTATTTGATTTCATTGATTAAAATATTTCTTGTGTTTTAAGGTTCAACATTTGTACTTGGGTTTTTCTTATGATCGGACTAGTCACCAACTCTTTCATGGTTGATTTTGCAACCCTTGGTCGTACTTGATTTATTGTTGGAATTATCGATATTTTTTGACTTAGTGTTGAATTTGATGCTTCTTCTTTTTTGAGTTTATTTTCAAATCTCTTGGTGAAAAATCCAAATGTTTGACATTATTTGTCCTATATTGTGTTGTAACCTATCAAGTTCACCATTAACAAAGATAGAATGTAAAGGGAGTAAATTGCGGAGAACATACTAATCTTGAATCAAAATCATGATTGAATTTTTCTTACAACCTTGTGTTGAGTGGCATGTATGTTGTTATGTATGATAAATGAAGTAGCATGCATTGTATGATATGCATTGAAAAGACTTAAATTTCTCTATATGATTGGAGTTAATGTATTCTTTTCATTTATGCAAGTTGAGCTTATATGCTTGAAATGCTTGAATATGAATGAGGAAGGTTTTTACTCTCCAGAAGGTGCCGAATATGGAACAATAGAGAAGGGATTCCTATTTTTAGGAAGATCCCAATATTTTCAAGTTTTTTGGCCAAAGCCCAGGCCATTGAAAAAGATGGTTAGCCTAGCAAAATTTGTTGATATAATTCTCTACCACATACTATAAATAAGACATTGCTATATCGTAGATGTATATATGCATGTAGATGTTATAGGCACGCACTTTTAAGCGGTTACCAAGGAGTATTCCATAAATCAAAATTGTTCAAGCTTACAATCCCCAAATGTATGCACTGAAGGATATTAAAATAGTCTTTGTGTGTATTTTATGGGAATGGAGCAAACTTGAGGGATTTTCAAGATAAAAAGAAAATGGAAGTGCATAATATATAATGTGAAACAACACCAAAATGTATAATAAAACAAATTATGGACAATTAAACCTATTTCAAGATATCCAAAAACTTAGTTTGTAATTACTATTTATGGCTCTAGGACTAACAGATTATATGGTTATCTTTACTATGAACCATGAGGTGTGATAGTCTTGATGCAATCAAACTTTTTTTGCAGTCAATGTGTAGTACTTATAGGGGTGGAACTTCTGGCATGAAACATGTATGGTATAATCACTACTTTTGAGCGTTCATCCTTCTGTAAGCACATTGTTATATATAGTTCAAGTAATTATCATTTTGTACATTTTTCTTCATAGGTTGCGTGAATGAAATACTAACTTGATTACTTCAACTAAATCTATTTATGTAGTTCATTGGTCTAATTTTCAAAAGATGACTATGATATGTAAATAATCTGATTCAAACCAATACATTGAATTATTGCAACACATGTATTTTTTTCTACACAACTCTAAAATATAGCATAGATTTTAATGTCATTGGAAACATTTCTTATCATTTTTAAATTTAAATTATGATTTGTAATGCAATGGACAATTATACATAATTATCCATGGATTTTTTTATAAAGGTGACACATCACATATAGCAAAATGTATTCATAGTAGAAAAAATAATAAATTACAAATTATTGTTCTTGTGAAAAAAATGAGTACTCAAGATGATAAAATGTTTACAATTACAAAATCAAAGAGAACAAACAAAAAGTATAGCTAAAAGTGCTCAAAAGGATAAAATTCTTAGAATTGTAAAATCTAATAGAACAAACAAAAAGTATAGCTAAAAGTGCAAATTACAACTTAGATTTTATATAAAAGAAAATTGACCTTTGCTGATGTTGGGTGTGTTTGTTTGACAGGGTCAGGCTTTGCTTCAAGAATAAGTATCTTTTCGGGAACACTTACATGCAAATCAATCTAGTTCCTCGAGACTCTACTGGCAATGTGATTGCTTATTATGTATGTATTTTAAATTATAGTCTTAGTTCAATTCATAGAGATTGATTTATCATGAAAAATAACTTATTTTTCATGAATTATATTGTAAATTTCTTTGATCATTAATGAAAGGAATTTGTTAATGGTTATATGTTGATATTTAATTGTTTTTATATGATGAAATTTGAATCACATAAAACTACAGATTCATGGTGGACAACGTGTCAATCAGAGTGTTCACCAACCACAATGCATATGGGGTGTCATATCCAAATAAACAAACCATGGAAGTATTTCCAAGCTAATGGAATGCATATAGATGGACAACTCAAGGAGGCCTTGTTAAGATGGATATCCCTTGCCTCCACAAGAATGTACTACAGACATATAAATGAAAACTTTAATATGCTTTGTCTCTTTGTAGTCATGGCATCCCCTCATTTGGTTCTCTAATGAGGTACATGGTTCCAATTTAGTGAGACAAGTGCCAAGGGTCAAACTATGAATCTTTGTGTAACTATGAATATAATAAAGGACTATACAGTTCATCTCATACACCAAAAACCTTCTTTTCTAAAAGATTGAAACATCTTACAACAAAAGAAAATTGAAAAGTCTCTATGGTTCTGTTGTTGTGCTGAGATGATGTGATCTAATCTAATAATGTACCTTATTTAAATCAAATAAATTGCCTCCATTTAAAAGCCTACCTCCATCAATGTGCCTCTAGTGCTCTATGAATATAGGACACTCTTTTTGCAGTAAAATCTATCACATACTCCTTTGTCTCTAGAAGAAAAAAAAAATCCTTAATGATTTGTTGTGGGATGTCTCTACAAATAAAAAAGTCGTGCTTTAAGAACCAGTCAACACAAATAAAGACATAGACTCCTTGCATTAAATCTTGGACATTTAGTATGCATACCATTTTAATTTCTACTACAACATAAGCATGATCGTTAATTCATGATCTCTCATATAGTCCAAGAAAATCCAATTTATATTTTGATTTACTTACCTCAAGTCATGTGCACAGGGAACAAAGAAAATTATATTTCAAAGATTTC